>QGMG01000440.1:0-29210 GCA_007825325.1 Lachnellula cervina | reverse complement strand
GATCCGCAGATGTCGAGCGGCGGCGCCGGCCTGATGGCCGTGCAGGTGCTGGTCGACCACGGCGTGCCCGAGGACAAGATCGTCTTCGTCACGTACGTTGCGGGCCGCATTGCCGTGAGGGGGCTGACGAAGGTGTTTCCTGGTGTCAAGGTCGTGGTGTGTACTACGGTGCCGGATTTCGAGGCGCGGTGGGTGGAATCGCGGTATCTGGGTTGTTGACATGGAGACATGTGGTGCGCTTCAGCTGATCCGTGGTGGGAATTCATGGTAATGGTGAAAGGATGTCGGAATTGGAAATATCTGCATATATAGCTAGTGTTTGGACATATTCACAGCACAGCACAGCGCTGTAGCCGCGGGCCAGCCAGCATTGATACATACATGTACGGCTTTTAAAGCGAGTCCGTCACGGGCTACTCCGTAGCGCTGAGTTTTTGGTTCTCTGCATTTGAAGAAATATTTACTCTAGATATATTGAGAACTTGATTGTATTTGATTATGCGATATGGTTTATTGCAAGGTGTTTGAAGTGATGTGTACCTGCCTCTACGAAGTACAGTATAAAGGGGCGCCTGGTAATTAAGCGAGGTTGCCTTTTGCGTTGGGTTATTCATTTTAGTGCTCCGTTGAGCATTGCATTATAGTATCGAGGTCGGCGAGTATAGTAGCTTCAAAGTTTCAAAGTGTCAAGCGTAGTGTAGTGCAAACTGAAAGTGATAAGCATCAGCGCCACTTGTCATGTCCAAGAGGAGTCACTGTCTCCGAACGGTACTCAGCCGTCGAACTTATCACATTGTTACCAATAACTTATCTCGCAACATGTTGTGTATGCAGGATTTTTACGCACTATGAGGGAGTTACGGTACGGTACGGTTGTAAACATGAGACATTCATAATCTATATTTTCTGAAGAACTCCTCAGTGCAGCATAAAGTCTTTGTGGGTCCACTTCTCTGTGGCCTTTCGCTTCGCCTTCTTGGAAAAGCTGATAGGTCTCCGACTCTCGACTTTACCCCTGACAAGAAGATTCCTGTACCTGTCCTTGAGCAGATTCCCCTCCGGCTTCAATAATCTTAGTGACTCCTGTAATTCGTCAGGCAGAACCAGCTCCAGGTCTCGTTCCGGCAGAGAAATCTTGCCCAACTTCCGTCGTCTCAGCTCGAGATCATCGCCCTCACTGCTATCATCGTCATCCTCCAGAAGAGCCAAGGCACGCGAAGCCTCCTTGGCATTCAACGCCTTTGCAATCTTCTTCACCTGCGCCGTCTGCTCATTCTTCTTCTTGATCTCCGAAGCCATCTTCGCCTTGCGCTCCTCCTCCTTTCTCCGCTTTATCTTGTTCCTCTGTACCTGTGTCTTCCGCTCAGGTCTCTTGGCATTCAATCTCACATCCTCGGCCTCGCTCTCAATGCCCTCCCATGCAGAGTCTTCCTCCCATTCCGACAAGTCTGCTCGAGCTTCTGCGGCCTCTGCCTCGGCGGCAGATTTGCTTGCTGCTTCGAATTTCACGCGCTCTGCTTCTGCAGCTGCGAGACGCTTCTTCTCGGCTTCCGTTTCCTTGTCGCCTTCTGTCGTGAGACGCTCTTCATAGTCGGCGAACATGGGATTGTAGCTATAGCCGCCCTCTGGCTTCTTAACCGCTGGGATGTCTTTGCCGCTGGCTGCGAGAGAAATGGGTCTCTGCTTCAAGGACTTTGGTGCGGTTTTCTTTTTGCTCTTCTCGAGGAACGAGAATCGGGGGTCTTGTTTTGCTTCCTCAACATCTTTTTGGATGTCCCATGGATCGAAGGATGCCTCTGTAACCTCGACTAGAGCAGCTTCATTTTTCCGTCCGTCGGCGATATTGCGGAGACGGGTGAGTTCTTTGTGTGAGACATAGCTGGTTTTCTGACGCTTGGGTTGGATGACTCCATTCGTGGTGGTATCACCAGGCCGCTTGCGTACTGATACTGCAGGCACAGCAGAGCGTTGAGCAATAATTTCGTCGGCTTTGAGGCGTTTGGTTTCCTTCAAGTATTTCTTCGGTATGGAAACATCGCCGGCGGTATCGACAGCGAAGAGCTCGGAAGAATCTTTCTCTGCAATGACACCTCTGATGATTGTTTAGCTCTGATCTATTAAGAAGCCATATAGCAATTGTATACCCTTTAATTATCTGCTCCCGCACCTCTTCAAGCCCCTCTTGAATTTCGGTAACATCTACATTTTTTCTCCAAGCCCTCTTTCCTTTTCTGGAGGGTTGCTTGTGCTGTTGAGGCGCATCCGGGGCAAGCGTGGCAGGCTTTATGATCGGCATGGTGGTCAATGGTGAAGCAAATTTAGTCCTGGTAAAAAGTTATCGAATTCCTCAACTTGACTTTTGCGGATCTGTGAAAAATAATCGAGACATTAACCTTATCGGGCACTAGTACCATATGAGGCTAGCGTCCAAAGTATGGATGGAGTGGCTTGGAGGATGCCACCGCTCTCCTTTTCTTTGAGGGTGCTGCTGATATTGAGCACCTCTTTGAAGCGCAACGTCTCAATCACGCATTTCACGATCCCACGACTCCTTTGTACATACTTCCAGTACGCGAGTTCTGCGAGAATCCCAAGTCCTAAATCAATCAACCAACACCAAAACCACATATTCTAGACATCATGGCGCAAGCAGCCGGCTCATACAACAACCCCCTGAAGAAATTCAAGTACGTTCTAATCATGCGATGATAGATGGGACCGGTGGCTAATTCGAGCACACAGATTGGTATTTTTGGGCGAACAGAGTGGTATGCAGCACATTGGGAGAGCGGGGGAGCTTGAACGTTTACTGACAGTATACAGTGGGCAAGACATCTCTCATCACGCGCTTCATGTATGACTCGTTTGACAACATGTACCAAGCAACAATAGGAATTGACTTTCTTTCAAAAGTGAGCATACTTAGGACGCATTGGGAAGAAACAAGACTGACCATTGCATGCAGACAATGTACCTCGAGGACCGAACAGTGCGGCTACAGTTATGGGATACGGCAGGACAAGAGAGATTCCGGAGTTTGATCCCATCTTACATTCGAGATTCAAGCGTAGCCGTGGTGGTTTATGACATATCAAGTACTATTGCCCCTCATGACATGAAGCCAGAATATATCTGACCCTTTGCAGATGCCAAATCGTTCCAGAATACACGCAAATGGGTAGATGATGTACGCGGAGAGCGGGGAAACGATGTGATAATTGTCCTGGTCGGAAACAAGACGGATTTGAATGACAAACGAGAGGTCACGACACAGCAGGGTGAAGAGGAAGCAAAGAAGAACAACTTGATGTTTATCGAGACGAGTGCAAAGGTCGGCCACAACGTCAAGAATTTGTTCAAGAGAATAGCTCAGGCTCTGCCAGGAATGGACGGGGTAGAAGGAAGCGCGGCTGCGGGGAACCAAAGTAAGTTTTGCAAATCTAGCCATCCTGAACACATTCTAATAACGAAATCAGTGATCGATGTCAATATCAACCCAACGCCCCAGAACCAAGAAGGATGTGCCTGTTGAAGCGATGTAAAGGGGGGCATTCTCTTTGTTTTGTCTTATACGAACGTTTATGGATCTGGAGCATAGCGGAGCGAAATGGCAGCACTTGTATGATACCGGAACCAGCCTCTTGGCTACGAAATAATGTAGTAATACTGTGGTCGCAAGGATTTCTTTTCCCGACGACATAATGGTCGAGGGGGAAGTTAAGCATGGGTCTGCTCATTCAGAGGACCCATTGCGTGAATTTTGAGGTACTAGGAATAAAGAGTAATCAAGAATCAGAATGCTACAAGTAATACTTCTTGTAAACTATAGGTGAGATGAAACTAAGTGTGATTCTGCCTAGGAATGGTTGAATATTCTAAACTCTCTTCGATCTGAAAATATGAGCACATATTAAACCCTTTTCTAATCTTCAAGTCCTGACTAAGGTTCAACAAAATGATACGGTACTGAAGTAATATACTAAATTTATAATTAATTTGAGCAGATCTCTCCCAATTCGCAAGTTACGTACGGACCGGACCCGGACTCACTAAAAGCCGACACCCGCGTATTATTTTGGGACCGAACAAGCCGGTTCAGACCTGGTGGACGACAATCTTTCTTACAACAGACAAAACCGCAAAATCATTCAAACGCCGAATTCATCTTGCACGACATCGAAAGAGAGCCCCTACCGAAGATTGATCATGGCGATGTTGCCAGGATGGATGCGCCTACAGGTGCCAAAACCAAGAGTATGTTCAACTCCTTGCCCACATTAGGGGCCTCGAGGCGCCCGTCATCTGCATCGAGGGTCTACGTAATTACGATGGATAAAGTAGTAACAAAAGACACAGACTTTCCTTGGATTCTTAAATCTACGCATAGGAGTCGAGATGATCTCGCTCTCCATGTTATTCAACAAAGTCACTGGCTTCTTTGGACTCCTCGCCATCTTCACAGGCTTCCGATTATCACCCCTACAACTCTCCATGTACATATACTCGGGCATCGCGCTCGTCCTGCTTGCCATCCTCGCGCCACATATCCGAAAACAAAGTCCGTTTCACAACCTCGCGCTGGCCTGGCTCTACCTGATCGATACCGTGGTAAACACCGCTTTCACTTCTGCCTTCACGATTACGTGGTTCTTGGCCGTCAGCGCAGATCAGTCAAACTCGGGCATTCCTAGCAGTGCACCAGGCAGCGGGACCATCGATGATACGGCCGGCTTCACGAATCCCAAGTTCAATACATCCAAAGTTGAAGTAGTCGCAACTCCAGGGGGAGGAGTCGCAGGCGGCCAGGAAGCAGTCGCCTATGCCGCAGCCGGGAGTGCTGCAGCCACTGCGGCGAGCCCAAGTCTGGGTCACGCAGCAGGGATCGAGGAGAGCATTCCGAGTCTCTTGGTCGTTATGGTCTTGACTTTGATCCGCGTGTATTTCATTCTGGTCATGATGGCATATGCACGACAAGTTCTACGGCAATACGTTTACTCATCTTCGTCGACGAAATTACACCTTCATACCGACGGCACCGTCGATGCCCCAGCGGATAACCCTTTTGCGGAGAGTGCGCCTGAAGGTCAAGGGTGGAAGGGTAAGTTGGGGAGAATCATGGTTGCTGTAGGGAAAGGTTATTGGCTTGGAGGACAGGCTGATGAAGCTTGGGTTAAAGGGCTGGATGGGAGATTCAAGACGACAAGGATGGCCGCTGGCCCAGGAGGAACCGTGGAGAGAGAGAGAAGGGCGAGGAGCGGGACTGGCCCGCCCAAGCCTCCTCCGAATTTGGGAAAGCTGTAAGGCTTAAATTAAAGATAGGAGAAAGAAAGTTGTATAGTGTTGCAAACTGAGGCCATGTGGTCGAGATATCTGCAATGGGAAGACGGCGTTTGGGTCTGAAGAGGGGGGCATTTTCGGTGTATTCTTGAGCTACCCACTGGATGGTTTGATTCACTAGGTACGCGGATATATATAATGATTTAGAGAGTAATGAATGTTGTATGCTTGAGGATAGATGGGATCAGTGTTGATCTCCCAATGCAAACTGGTTTCTTTCTCTGGTGTATTCAACTTCAGACATACCAGCCCAGCGAATGAAGTTGAAGAATATGGAATGGTTTGGGAGAACTAGAGAACTATGGATAATTGTCAGACGAATTCCATAGAGGCGACAGAAGTGAAGGAAAAGTGCATATGGCGCCTTCCATCGCGGCGCATGATTCATCAGAACTTCTCTTCAGACCAGGCCAGGCATCTTGGACCTACCTACGGAATGATATTCAGCTGATTAGTATGATTACTCGACAGAGTCTGCTTATCTGTTTCTGGTCAATCTTTAGAGAATTGCGTGCTCAGTGTTGCCCCACTCCAGCACATTCTACTCGTGCTGATTGGCTCCTCCTCATTCTACATCCCGCACTTTGTCGAGACGCACACCTCCCCCGTTGATGATGGCACCCATCCGGTCCATTGCAGTTGGGTAATTACAGAGGCTCTCGTTGGCTCAATGACCAGAATTGCGCCAAACCCCTGGTCCAGCCTCCGAGTACCGGTATCGCCCCAAGCATCGCTAGAAGAGAAGGGCGGGCAAAAAAGTCTACCTACAGCAGTAGGAAAAATATAGAAGAGGCATGGCTTTGTCGCTGCCCTTCCTTACTCGTGCCACCGCTGCCCATTCTTCCTCTCCTTCCTCTCCTACATCTCCTCACTCTTTGCGGCGGGACAATCACCACACAGTGGACAGTATGGCGACGGTATCCCTGAAGATTCGTACGCCTGAAGAGGCCGGTATGTTACATTTCTCCGGGACCCTGGCTTGCCTGCTGCAACCACCCCGCGGTGCCGATCTTGCATGACTCTCAACTGACATTCTTGCGAATAGTGGCAAGAATTGCTTACTTGTCCAGCGACGTAATTGTCTCTGTACAGCCGGCCCAGTCAATTGAGTCGGAGTTCTCTCGGCATCTGCGCCGATATGCTGGCCGAGAGGATCGCAGTCTTGTTGCTGCTACTGAAAATGGTGTGCCTGAGGTAAGGAACTATACAAAAGCTTGAGAGCGCGCAGACATTAACAAGGCTCTACAGATTCAAACCATTAGACATAATGCCGACCCTCTACTATCCGTATTCGCCCCAATTCGAAGCGGCAGACTCGTTTCCGTCACTACGAGCTCCTCTATCCTCATATCTTCAGTTCCACACCTCTACCGACTGGCAAACCTCCCAGTCGTGATCCACGTCTCCCTACAGCCCGCCAGCTACCCCGACTACTCCTCGATCACTTCGATCCGAAATTCTGGCTTCACATTCCTCCAATCCGAGACATTACAAGAAGCCCAGGATATTGCTTTGACTGCCCATGCCCTGGCAATCAAGTCAGGCAAGGGAGTTATACATTTCTTCGACGCTGGGTCGTCTTCAGAGGACAATCATATTGCTTTTGAGGATGCGGACCTTGTCAGGGATATTTTGGACCTGGAGGCTGTCAAGGTATTCCAAAGCAGCAAGATTGGTGGCACAAGCATATATGCAGACAATGGAAGAGTAGCCACTATTTCCGAGACTGCGGAAGCCCAGGGCTCCACAGCTGCCACGGGAGGAGCTGGAGCTACTTCCACTCTAGCTGTAGAGGCAGTCCCTTCCCAAATACCGTCAAAGGCGTCGTCAGTTGGCTCATCATCGAAATCTGGGAGAGAGAGCAGCGTTGACAGCAAAGGTACAGCTTCTCCAGCAACCACCGTGGAACAATCTACGCTACGGCCGGTCACTTCGGATGATATCTACAATTTTGTATCCACGATTTGGGCCCAGTTGAAGCAAGGTGCGGGACGAGAATACACGCCTTTCCAATATTCTGGACCAGCAAACGCAGAAAATGCTTTGTTCATTTTTGGATCCGATGTAGGAGCTTTTGCTCAAGCTATTGATGCGGCTAAGCCAAGCGAGGATTTTGCAAAGGCCGGTGTCATCACAGCACGATTATACAGACCTTGGTTGGGATCTAAGCTCATCGAGACAATTCCAAAATCTATCAAGCGATTGGCGGTATTGGAACAGATTCGGAGAAAGACCACGAAATGGGGACCTCTACTTCTCGATCTGCTAACGACTTTGAAATCTGGACCTGGTGGCGGAGTTGAGACGATTGTTGGCCATCAATTAGGATATATTGCACCAGATACCGTTCGACAGGCTTTACGTGGCGTCTTTCAGAATCTAAAGTCAGAGAAACCAATTCAAAATCTCGAGGTTGGAAATCCTGATGGACCTACGGAATCACGCGAAGCCTACGATCTCTCGCAGCCAAAAGTTGAATCAGCATACATGAAGATTTTGGATCAAATTTTTGGCAATAGACTATATTTGGCGAATTCACTTGGTTCTCAGAATGCCGGTATTTCTTCTACGATTGCATCAAATCCAGAATTTGGATTCGGATCTCTTCTTGCTAGAAAAGAGCACCGCCAACGATTCATTGGCGAGGTTCAAAAAGCTGCAAACTCAAAGGCCTTCGTCACCGAAGCGCCTAAACCCTGGCTTGCAAAGTGGGCAGCCAACCTAGGTGATGAAAAGAAGGCTAGCGAATTTGCAGAGGAAATTATTGCTCGTCTCGAGACCGATGGTTCTGCTCTGTCTAGAGAGTTGCTTTCAAGTAAGGGTTTATTCCGCAAGGAATCTCCTTGGCTTGTTGGATCCGATGCCTGGGCCTATGATCTTGGAAATTCCGGTGTACACCACGTTATCACTTCTGGCGAGAACGTCAACATGCTCATTATTGATTCTACGCCATACTCGGAGCGGGCAGCCGCAGACGCTGCACGGAGAAAGAAGGATATTGGTCTGTACGCTATGAACTACGGCAACGCTTATGTTGCTTCTGTGGCAGTATACAGCTCATACACACAAGTCCTTCAGGCAATGATCGAGGCAGACCAGTTCAATGGTCCTTCCGTGGTCATTGCTTACCTCCCGTACTTTAAGGAGAACGACTCACCCTTGACGGTGCTTCAAGAGACCAAGAAGGCAGTGGATATTGGCTACTGGCCATTGTATAGATGGAATCCTCAGAATGAGGAGAAGGGAGAACCTAACTTCTCTTTGGATTCCGAGCGGATCAAGACTGAACTCAAGGACTTCTTGGCTCGCGACAACCATCTTACTCAATTGATGAAGAGACATCCAGAATTTTCTTCCAACCTGTCGGAAGATTACGGAACAGAAGTACGCGCGCTGCAAAAGCGAAAGGCAAAGGATGCCTACGCTGAGCTTCTCGAGGGACTGTTCGGAGCACCATTGACGATTCTTTTTGCTTCCGACAACGGAAATGCCGAGTCTCTGTCTAAGCGTCTGGGTAACAGAGGAAAAGCCCGTGGCTTGAAGACACTCGTCATGGCTCTGGAAGACTACCCAATCGAAGACCTGCCAAACGAAGAGAATCTTGTGATCATCACTAGTACCGCAGGCCAGGGTGAGTTTCCACAAAATGGTCGTTCATTCTGGGAAGCAATCAAAGACAACACTGAGCTGGATCTTGCCACTGTCAATTACTCTGTTTTCGCTCTTGGTGACAGCCACTATTGGCCCCGTAAGCAGGACAAGCACTACTACAATAAGCCAGGAAAAGATGTGGACCGTGTCCTGACAAACCTTGGTGGAAAGCGTCTCGCAGAGGTTGGTATGGGCGACGATCAAGATCCCGATGGATACCAGACCGGCTACCAAAACTGGGAGCCTCTCATCTGGCAGGCGCTGGGAGTTGATAAAGTTGAAGGAATTCCAGACGAGCCTCCACCAATCACTAACGAGGATATCAAACTCGCTTCCAACTTTTTACGCGGTACGATTGAAGAAGGTCTGGCAGATCCATCGACAGGTGCAATTTCTGCCCCTGATCAGCAGCTGACCAAATTCCACGGAACGTATATGCAAGATGATCGCGACCTCCGGGATGAGCGTAAAGCGCAAGGTCTAGAGCCAGCCTACTCTTTCATGATTCGATGCAGATTACCCGGTGGTGTCTCAACTCCAAAACAATGGATCCAGATGGACGATGTCAGCAACGATTTTGGAAACGAGACGATGAAGTTGACTACGCGTCAAACCTTTCAATTCCACGGTGTTGTCAAGGGCAAGCTCAAGTCCGCTATGCGAGGCATAAACAAGTCTTTGATGACCACAATTGCTGCATGTGGTGATGTCAACAGAAATGTCATGTGCAGTAGTTTGCCAACGGCCTCAGGGTACCACAGAGAAGTCTACGCGTGCTCGCAGAAGATCTCCGATCATCTGTTACCATCCACTACTGCATACTACGAGATTTGGCTCAAGGACGAGAACGACAAGAAGACTCTAGTTGGTGGTGATGCTGTACAGGACTTTGAGCCATTGTACGGGCCTACTTACCTCCCAAGAAAGTTCAAGATTACTATTGCCATTCCTCCCCACAACGACACCGACGTCTATGCACATGATGTCGGTCTCATTGCTATCAAGGGCAAGGATGGCCATTTGGCTGGCTTCAATCTACTCGCTGGAGGCGGTATGGGTGTTACGCATAACAACAAGAAGACCTATCCCCGAACTGGAAGCATGTTCGGGTTTGTTTCAAAGGAGCAGGTACACATTGCCTGTGAGAAGGTGATGCTTGTACAGCGTGACCATGGAGATCGCAAGAACCGAAAGCACGCACGTCTAAAGTACACCATCGATGACATGGGAGTTGATGTCTTCCGCGGCAAGGTCGAGGAGCTTTGGGGCCAAAAGTTCCAAAAGCAAAAGCCCTTCAAATTCCAGAGTAACATTGATACTTTCGGCTGGTTAAAGGATGAGACTGGATTGAACCACTTTACATTCTTCATCGAGAACGGTCGTATTGAAGACACAGCCGAGTTCCCAATGAAGACTGGTCTCCGCGAGATCGCAAAGGTCCACAAGGGCGAGTTCCGCCTGACTGGTAACCAGCACTTGATCCTCAGCAACGTCACAGATGCCGATTTGCCCAAGATGAAGAAGATGATGGCAAAGTACAAGCTAGACAACGTTCAATTCTCCGGTCTCCGTCTTTCCTCATCCGCATGCGTCGCGTTTCCCACCTGCGGTCTCGCCATGGCGGAAAGTGAGCGCTACCTACCCGAACTCATCACCAAGCTCGAAGGTGTTATCGAGGAGAACGGCATGCGTCAAGACTCCATTGTCATGCGTATGACGGGTTGTCCCAACGGCTGTGCTCGTCCCTGGCTCGCGGAAGTCGCTTTCGTGGGTAAGGCGTACGGTGCTTACAACATGTATCTTGGAGGCGGCTACCATGGCCAGCGTCTTAACAAGCTGTACAGGAGCAGTATCAAGGAAGATGAGATTCTCGAGATCATGAAACCGTTGCTGAAGCGATACTCGCTGGAACGTACAGAGGGAGAGCATTTTGGTGATTTTGTTATCAGAATCGGCATGATCAAAGAGACGACCGAAGGGAAGACTTTCCATGATGATGTAAGTACCTACCTACTATTCCTATTGCACCATATCTACAAGAGAACTAACTAACGAAACTATAGGTTGCGGAAGAGGAATCGGATGAGGAATAATTGCATTGCGTTGCATGCATGCTTGGCGTTTCCACGGGTCATTCACTCATTCATTCATTCTGGGATGTAATTCTGTTGCGTGCGTACCGTACGTACGTCCACGCATCGATCTCTCGACTTAAATCTCAAGAGATAAAAAATTTGTACATATGAAAATGTCCATATATAGGAAAGATAAATTACGTTTTAGAAAGACCTCGAGAGTTTCATTGCTAGCTAGGCGTGCGTGGCCTTTGTGTCCGTCCCTGATACTAGAATGGCACTTGCAATCGTTCTATTATGATTTCACTCCGACTCCGCTCGTTACATTCATTATTAACGATCAAGACCGCTTTCTAATTGCCGTGAAAGGTTTCTTAATCACAGTACAGTACCGCGACGATCATTCAACTATTAAATCCCTGCCCCTGCCCTGGCAACTGACTTTTCGCTACGGAGTAAAAGAGAAAGGAGAGCAGGGGGAAAGGGAAGGGAGGTGGGGGGTGTTCCACGCAAGACCATGCATCTATTCGTGTATATATTTCATTCACGCCAAACAAGCTTGGTTTGAAAGCATTGCATTGCATTGCATTGCATTAGGCGTTTGTTGGTTGGTAGGTAGGTTATGAATTTGTATGTGCACCACTATACTATACCTTATGTACTATACTAGTCACCGGTATATATGTAGATTAAAGCGGGGCGGATAGAAGATGACTCGACTCGGCTCGACTCGGTTAGCAGAGAGTGAGAGCTAGATGTCATCTTCGTTCATAATGCTTTCGTCACCTGTCTAATGTAATCTAATCTAGTTAGGACAGCGAGGACAGGTAGATAGATAGACGACGAGTTCGTGAAATAACTTATAAGATAAGATAAGGCAAGGTAGGTAGGTAGGTAGGTAGGTAGGTAGGTAGTTTTAAAGGAAGGAAGAAAAGAAAAGGTTTTGCTGACTGTAGTGAAGAGAGATGGAGAGATAGATAAATGGCCGTTGAAAACCCGAATTGGCATAGCATGGCATAGCATGGCATAGCATGGCATAGCATGGCATAGCATGGCATAGCATGGCATAGTATGGCATGGATTAACATAATCCAATCCAATCCAATCCAATCCAATCCAAAGCTCTCTTGTAAGGAAGGTGCTAAGGACTAGATATCCTTAATACTACAAGGCAGACTTTAATACATATATAGGATATGTATCATCGAAGCCTCTCTAGTTGGAATTCTCAAAACCCGGATCGTCAGAATTTCCTAAAACCGTTGGAAGAAGGGCCCAAAGGCGTATGTATGTATGTATCTCATCTCACATTGCGAGTCGGTAGCCAGATAGATATACAGTGAAAATGTGATATTATTACTAAATCCTATCCAATCATTCTGAGTTTTCATCCCATATCTCCAACCCAAGACGCCGGAAATGATCAAATCCCCCTTCCATGCCACACCTTCAGATGAGCAAACAATTATTATACTCCATATATGCATGCACCGGTTCTAGTTAGATGCCTCTTCTCTTACAGCTGTCCAGAAAGAAGGGCTTCAGTAGCTATAAGTCAAGTTAGCCGTTGCCCAAGAGGATAGTTGTGTGTTGTTGAAGAAGGAACATACCAGAATTAATATAAGCCCTTCTAGCATCAAGCGAAACACCAAATCTCTTCTCCAACTGCATCTTGATACTCTTCTTCGTAATTGTCATCAGATCAGCCGTTTTGAGAATCTCTCTAATCTCAGCCAATATACTATCATCGCTGGGCAGACCAGCAAGGTTGGCAAGTTCGAGCTCTTGCTGATTAAAGTACTGGCTACCGCCAAATTGGCTTGTGCGGGGATCAGCACCCATTCCTAACATCTCAGACTGTGCCATGGACATGCGAGAGGCATTTCGGTTGTCATAGGGATAGTTGCCGCCCATTTGAGACATTGGCCGGGAAGGTGGGTATTGGTACTCCGATACGGCAGCTGGGTGTTTGGTGCCGTAGGAGTAGCCCGAGACTTCTGAACGGTCATCTCGACTTGTCTGTGCTTCCCAAAGCTCGGCTTGGTATTCTTCCCATTTCTTGTGTGGGATGGAAGCGGGGTCGAATTTGCCTTCGTCAGTAATGACGACCTTCTTGCCCTTTTCTCCCGTGACAACACGAGTGTTACCCCACGAGAAATCGTCCATGTGCCAGAAACTATATAGGGGCAAGCCGAACGAGAAGACGGGGATTGCAAAAATATACAGAATCATCCACCCAACCATCTCCCACTTTCGTCGAAGGATGAAAATGATAGCTTGTAGACCATAAATAGCACCAAGAAGAATGAAGGCGGTGACCGGAATGACGTTAGGAGTTGTGATAACGGTGACAATAAGATAGATAATGTAGGCTAGTGTGACTGGTTGAATAATTGTCGAAAGCAGATCAATAAAGACAATAAATCGCATACTAAAGCAGCAGAAACCACAAAGCTCTGATACAGACATTAGTTCCATCAGGTTATGGACGGTAGAGTTAATCCAGCGACGTCGCTGTGATAAAAAGATTGCCCAGGAATCAGGAGCGATAGTCCAAGCATGGGCGTTGAATAGGTACTTAGTCTTGTGCTTGGGGTGATTTTTGAGAAGAAGCGTGGTCAGGTAACGATCCTCTCCTAAATGAAGCAGATTCTTCATGTGCAGTGTGTCCACACGAATATTGGAATAGGCTTCGACCACATCTCGACTGACGAAAAGCGGCTTTCCTGTTTCTGCTGCTCGCACACGATACATCGTAAAACAACCTGGCAAACAGGTAACACTACCAAACAGACTTTCGAAAGCCTTGGACAAGTTGTGGGATATGTAATACTCGTAGACCTGAATCATGGTGACAACGGAGGATTTGGAATTGGAGAGGGACGTTTCTCCACAAGCGCCGATGAGCCTCGTGTCATCCAAGAATGCGGCAACCATGCGAGAAGCAGAATCTGGCGCAACAACAGTATCTGCATCGATTTGTAACATGAACTCATAGAAAGTTGGATTGACGCCAATGATGTTTCGTATTTGATGGTACATCTCAAGTTCCAGAGGACTCATGGCAGCGTTGTAGTGGACTCTATTCAAGAATCGCATCAATACCATCTGAGAGTCACGTTTGCCTCTGTTTCCTGGGCGGGAAACCTCGGAAGGCTTTCCAACCTTGACGATAACCATGAATGGTACAATGTGGCCCTGGACTTCGTAGAGACCTGAATAGACTTTTCCCATGTTGTGTTGTTTCATACCCTCACCTAGAGATTCAAAGCTTAACGGCTCGGGGTCCACGGTATCGTCAACGCCTAGGATATCAAGCACAATACGAGGAGTAGGTTTATCATTTCCTTGACCAATAATCATACCATCGCAGACAACCACCAAGAGCTTGCGTTTATCATCGTACTTCATTCGAGCTGCAGAATCAAGCGCACGGCGCACCGAATCCTCGTCTTCGGTGTAAACAGGAATTTGGCAGATAACAAACTTGTCAAGGTTCTCAGGGATATTCTTGCCGCCAAATTGAAGAGCAGCAAAGAATTTGAAAAGAATGACACTGCAAAGAATAATGGTAACGGCGAGAATGAGATACTCCGCGAACTGACACTTAACGGAGTTTCTCGTGTCGACATCGCCGACGTAGAATAAGTTGTCTAGACACAGCTGCATAGTAGACCGCAGCGCGTTGTCGATTGGGAGGCCATTCCAGTATTTTGTGACATCGTGACCTGACTTCTGTTGAAATAGGTCCACGACTGTCTGATCCATAAAGTCGGTGTTGACATTTGTTGGTGTGTCAGTGCCGGTGGGAACTTTCACCCCACGACCACCGGCCAGATATCTGGTGAAGTCGTAGACACGGCCGTTCAGACTGGCAATAACCTCTTGCTTGTTCGCAAGTGTGGTGAGGTACTTAGGCGTATACCCGATACTACCTTTTTTGTAACCTGATGATCTCAACATGATCATCTGCTCAAAGAACCAGTAGGGTCGATTATCGCCAGTCCACCACCGGAAATCATGGTAATGGGCATTCTTATCGCTGTTGCTAATGACGCTCGCTGATCCAGTGATGTTTGAGTTTGTATAATCAAGCTGGACAGACTGATCGATGCTACCATTGA
Organism: Lachnellula cervina; assembly: GCA_007825325.1. Taxonomy (NCBI): domain Eukaryota; kingdom Fungi; phylum Ascomycota; class Leotiomycetes; order Helotiales; family Lachnaceae; genus Lachnellula; species Lachnellula cervina. The sequence goes on along the minus strand of QGMG01000440.1, from coordinate 14,023 downwards.
CGCCGGCACACATGGCGCTAACCTGGACTGGGAACAGCGAAGTAGCATCAAGCCCGGCATATGCAAGGAGCTGCTTCTGAGGTATGATATTGGGATAATGGCTGGGCGCGAACTTGGATAAATCGAAGACTTGTCCACGGATCGCAACATAAGCGGAGTTCTTTTTGCCGTCGTATTTGGTAAGCTCTGCTGCGCTGTAGACGTGTTGTGTCGGGCAAATAAGCTTGGGGAAGATGACAATGAAGAATGCCGCGAATAGACAACTATACCAGATCATCATGTTGATGGCAAGCTTTTCTCTCCATGCCATTCGCACGTCTTTGCGGGGCATTCGACCAATCATTCGAATCGCGAAATCCGGAATAAGCCAAGTTAACATGTAGACCACGGCAACCCACCTCTTCCGGCTGGGCTTGGTCTTCACTTCTTCAACTTCAACCATGGTTTTCTCGTTGCCCTTTTCTGCCATCTGCTCTCTCGTGTCAAAATTTCGGAACATATCTCCTTGTCCGAGAGCAGAAGCGCCTGCCTCCGACCGTGAATCATCAGGACCACCAAAGTACCCCGACTTCTTGTCTCCCCCATAGATGTAGGCGCCTGGCGATGGAGTGAGGCCTGAAGGCGAACCAAGAAGTCTTTCTTTCGACTGCCCGTAACCAGCGTGAACGTCAGGCGTAAGCATGCCATCCCCTCCGTCATCAGAGGCAGTATGATAGCGTGCTTGAGTAAAACCTCGTTCTCCTAACCTCGCAACATCTGCCCAGCATCTTTCGCTCAGAAAGATGCCAGTGCTACCGATTCTAGCTTCGTTACCTGGCCACCTCTTTTCATCTACAACCATTTCGGCTTTCTCCCGCTCACTACCGATCAAGACTGTGTCGGCATCAGCGAGCCCGAGGAATTCTCCAAAAGGAAGAAAGAGGCTGAAATCTGCATTTCGCAGTCGCTGGCTGATCTCTGCAATACCGAATGTTTGGATTTGAGTGCGGACACATTTACTATCGAATTGATTTGCGATCCGTCGATCATTGGGTTTGAGACAGAATACAAAGTATGGATTTGTGTTCTGTGCAGTGAGCGACTTAGTAACGTTGTCGAGTGACGAGAGGTATTGAGCAGCAGCTCCTTGATCGACATTCCGATTTTTGCGGCTCTTTGCATCAGTCTCTCCAGCATCTGACGCATCATCGACGGACTCGGTGAAAGTCTTAGTATCACGACCGCCAAACCTGGCAGGTCTGTCTCCCTTCCGGCGCATGACGCTGGGTTGCCGCAGAGGTTTTGAGCTGACTTGAGCTTGCATGATTGTGTTCTTCTCTTGCGGATGCACCACAGTTTGCAGAGCTTCTTGTCCAAATAGTTGTCCGACAAAATCACTTTTAGTTGAAGCAATCAGGTTCATCAGATCTCCAGAAATGACCTCGCCATTTTCTTCAACGAGTCCAGCTACAAGGTAATCGACTTCCCCAGCGTAATGCCTCACTGCAAAGGAAGCAGCAGCATTGTGAGTTGCAAAATTGCTACCTGGCAGCTTGGCTGTTGCACTACCAACAGCAATGGCTGGATTTTTGCCTTCGAAACGCTTTCGAAGACTCTCGAGAAGTTGCATATCGGTCCTGTTGCGTTTCGTTTGGTCATCGAGGATGCTAAGGAGTCCATTTCCATGTTTGAGAAGGCCTTTGACTGCATCCGAGTTGTCAAAGTAGCTCGTAGCTGCCACACTGACCTCCTCGTTTTCCAGCATTTCTGCCTTGCCCTCGAAGAAGTTCTGTAGCGTAAAATTGTACAGTGCCTCTGTGGCGGCATTGTTGAGTAGCTGGTCCAGCGTGGAGTCTGTCGAACGTTGTTGGGCGAAACCCGGGAAATCGACTATCGAAATAGTGTTTGCAACAGTCTCCTCCACAGCACAGACCCTCTGGTTGATGCTCTCAATCACGTATGCTACCAGGAGAGAATAGAGTGTCCGAGCAAGTTCGTCCGCATTATTCCTTGCACCTTTAGGATCAAGCATAACAGTAACTCTCTCTCGCTGAAGGATCTTCGTCTTATAGCCTAATGTTGTCTGTAGATCTTGGCCACTAACTCCGAGGAAAGCGGCAATTATACTGAGGACTTCCTTGTTCTTTACGGCAGTGATTGTTTGACCTCCCTCGTGGGAGTAGCCGCCGCTATCATCTCCTTGTGCTGTCGTATCCGAAGTTGTCTCAAACTCGAGTTGGCCTATGTGAAGAATACCGGCTAGAACCTGGCAAATCTCGGCGATTTCACTTCTAGGGAACTCCAATTTCCTCAAGGCAGTCTTGAATAATTGGAAGCCCTCGGCATCATTGATTCCAACCTTCAGCTGAGTTGGGTGCCCGAGGTATCTCCATCTCTTTTGCTGATGATTTATTGAATTTCTTACATTCTGTGGGCCAGTTGACAGAGCTCCTGGGCTCTCAAGCCCAAGGTGCGTCTTCTCGGCAGCACTCGTTCCGGCCAAGAGGTAGTAAAGGACGTGGAAACTTCTCTCTCCCGTTGGCACAGCAGCTACTCTACTCCGTTCTAGTCTATGGTTTAACACCTTTCCACCAATAAGGGTTGGGTTGACTGTTGACGCAGTATCGTATTGAAGCTCGAAAAACAGTCCAGCCTTGGAAGCAGTCGGGGTTGTGGCAGTTTTGGTTGTTGTCAATGTATCGAAAACATATGCAGCCAGTGACAATTTCGTGGATAGCGGCGTGGACGACTTGCTCAGGAGTGCTGAAAGCAAGTGAGAACGAACAGTGGTTTTACCGGATCCAGACTCGCCACTTGGAGTTATTAGTGGATTAATCGAAAGGAGAAATCATGGGGTAACTCACAGAAATACCACAGCTTGATTTTCAGAACGTGCCCCGAGTCTTGTGAAGGCCCTGTCTGCCAATTCCTCCGCTCCTCCCATAGCCGAACCTTCTTTCCCGCCATCTGGACCTTTGGTGGAAGAAGAATATGTATTAAGAGATATCAACGCGTGGGAAGAGAGCTGGGCGGTTGGTAAGGAGACGTGGAATCGGCTTGCAAGATGTGCAGTGAGATGGGTGTCGGACTGTAGATGTGCTGGAAGGGCAGGCAGGGAAGGCTGCGAGTGAGCCCCTCCGCCGCCCTGAGTATTCAAAGCCATGGTGTAAGTATGGGTCGAACCCCCCCGAGGGAAGTTGGTTATGTTCTACCTATCGTGATTGTCGTTGGCTGTCTTGATAGGGCTGCGGTGTTCTGAAATGTTTGTGTCTGGAGTCTTGTGTTGGGCGATCAACTCGAATCTTTGGCGTAACGGAAAGGTTAAGGGGTGCGGGTAAAATGTGCAAAGAATGGTCGTAGAAGAATCAGAGCAATAGCGAGTGACGGATAGAAAGGGAAGAGCGAGTGTCAAAGACCGAACAGTGATGATGGATGATTGAGTGCTTCAGGAGTTTGAGATGGGAAAGATGTCGAGAAACTGAAGGGACGTGGCGTGGTGGTCGTTATTCTCCGCCGTAAAAGCATGGATACAGTAGAGTAGTCTGTTTTCTTACCCCTGAACGACCAGATTTATATTCAAAATACAATACTCGGTAAAACTTTATATGATTACCAAAGGCATACAGTACTATACGGGCGGGTGCGAAAAGTAATAATTTAAAGTAATATAATATAATTTAACGTATCGTAATATAAACCAAGCAAGAGGCAGGCAGTTGACCCTCGGGACTGGTACTCCGTACGGTGCGGTACGGTACGTACGGTATGGTAGTCCAGCTATTGTTGCCACACCACACTCGTTCTCTCCACATAATAACACGAGATGTACTGTAAATAGCTATTTACAGAAAGACAAAGCCTCTGCTCCAGACTACAAGTGTATCAGTTGAGCTGGCTGGTGCTTACACAGTGCCACAATCATTGGTATGGTCTATGCCGGTTGGACAGCCTCTGCGAGTAGAGTTTTACAAGTACATGTACCTATGGTATGGGCTTACTGAAATGCCGTGAGATTCACGTGTTTCTTTACAAAGCAGTGCAGAGCGAGGCTCTAAGACCTAGTAACGTGTAATTGTATCAAATATCGAATAAGAAACGATATGAAATTCGGTGTATGAAGCTGTACGGTATTATACTGCCATAAATACTGTATACACTGTATTTACTCCCGCTCGGTGGGAGATCATGACGCCGTACGGGACCTTGGTAGTAATAAGGGACTCGGTGGGTACAACAAGTCTAGACTGCCAGCGCTGGTCGCTCGATCTTCCCATGGTTTAAAAAGCCTTGTGGCGGGGCGGTTTAACTCTCACTACTACTGCTGGCTATCATGATTCTGTTCTCGCTTTTGTAACTGTACTGTAAATTATCATATCATTTAGTTGTATACTTTTGATACTTTTTATATATATACGGTAGGTATATCTCTCTTCGATATTGCTTTGCTTTGCTTTGCTTAGGCTTGGCGTAGGCTGCCTTATCATCAATGCATTGCATTTCATCTGTTTTGCATTCGCCGTGACTTGACTTTGTTGGGAGAAAGATCCGGAGACCCTTTAAATAGACACGAACGAACGCCGCTTGAAGTGGCCAACGCCTCATAACACGGCATTGTAAGCAGCGCGATTCGCTATCGGGACCCGCCAGGCACATCAACGTGGCGAATGTGAAGAAACGTAAAAACAAGTACCGTCAAAGCAGCGAGCGCTTGTTTCTCGTATTTGAGGCTTAGATGCAAAATCTCATCCAGCCGAGCCAGCCAGGCCAGGGGTCCTCCATTCTGCACTTGTCCTTCACGCCTATCAGTCTACCGTACCTAGTACTTGAGCAGATCAGGAGAATCAACTCGATACCGTATTCCAGCGTCCGTGTCTAAACCAAACTCTCCTCCATCAATTTACTGTATTCCACCTCTTCTCCATTACTGAACCGCCTCACTCGCTTTGGTGGTTTCTTTTGTGCTTTCCGCCGCCTTTTACCTCTTTTAATACAGCCCCTCGTTTTCCACATTCGCTGAATCCTGCATGTCTGTTGCTCAGCGACCACCCATCCCAATAACCTCTTACCACTTGCTCCGAACATCCATCAACTCGACTTAGAATTGCCACGCCTTGACGAGATAGTAGGGTTCTATCCGATATCCTGCCACAAACATCCGGAGAAGACAGACTTTGGAGGACTCTGTGTTGGTGTACCCCGAGGTCAACAACAGGCTTTGAAGCCTATATAAACTTCACACTCACGCCATGGCGGGAAACAACCGTATGTCGATGTATTCGACTACATCTTCATTAGGACCCAATAGAAATCTCAACTCTGCTGCCCAGCAGTCGACACAGGTCTCCACGACTACTCTCCTGAATGCCATTCATACAATCTACACATCTGCCCAACCCTACAAATTGGATGCCAGTACCAGTCTGGTAGTCAATACCTGGTTAACTGCTTCACAAACTGATCATGAAGGACGAACCGGCGGCACAATCGATGCTGCATTATCAGTACGAGCTTGGGAACATGCCAGACGCCGGGCCGAAGATGCTTGCATTGTTTTGGGGTACGCAGGTCAAATCCCTTCATATTTTAGACATTTCTAACAAACCTTGTAGTTCTCTTCATCCATCAACACCATCTATTCTAATTCCCTTTTTGGGAACACTTCCTCTATCCATTCCCCCATCCCTATACACGGCACTCAACGCTCTGCGGCCATTCATCCACACCGTATCCCCCCAGAACCATTCTACACCTCGACAATCTGCATTGGGAGTCACATTGACCCTAACACTTGCTGGGAACCTTACAGCAGCATCTTTGGCCTTGTCAGAAGGAGGGATCGATACTTCGAAAGGGCTTTTGAACATCCCCGAGGAACCGGGGTTCCGAGCTTTCGATGTCTTTTACTACCTGTTGACGTCGGCCTCAACTCCAGCAGAACGAGAATTCTTAGGGCTGAAACATGCTTCCAATTATACTCTTCTGGCCAAGTCCGGAACCTATGATCCTCCTTCATATTTGCCGACAGCGGACGATGCTGCAGCCGCAGATGATTTTAGAGCCTCGCTGAAAGACATTGGCATCAAGGGCGCTGCCCATCGAAACCTGATATCCATATTAGCTGGTCTATTGAAACTTGGTGATACCCTGACGTTTCACTTGGATGAGGAGGCTTTGGAAGACGTGTGCGAAGATGTGGGGGGATTGTTGGGTCTGGAACCAGAAGTTCTTATCCAACAATGCTCAACCTCGGATCGAGAGACTTTGATTGGTGGATTGTACGAAGCTTTGGTCGACTGGGTTATTCTCAAGGCGAATGAAGCCATCGCCAGCGAGATGCAGAGGATTCGAGACGGTGAGGATTCTAGCGATGGCGGACCTGGTGCCAGGACTCCAAATACCGAAGAAGATAATGGGGACACTGTATGCATTACAGTACTGGAGATTCCCGATGCTACGCTCGGCAAGGCTGCTGCCATGCGTGGAGTTTTTGACGATACACAGGGTATCAATTCTGAGATGAAAGAAGATGGCGTGGAAGTCGTTGCTGCCGGATCTTCTGTCTTGCGTGAGATGCAAAATGCTGTCTCTGAAGTCGGCCCTGATCTTGGAATCATGACTGGACCTGCCGGACGGGACCGAGAACACGAGCGTGAAAGACGTGAAGTTGTCCTTGAAAAGGTTGGCCGCGAGGGAGAAGATGACGGCTTCTTAAAGAAGATCCTCTTCCCCGTTGAAGGTCAAGGCGTCAACCTGGGCCGAGAAGGACGTCTGGATCTCCCTGCTGTTCTAGGAAGCAGTCGTGTGTGGTACCATCTCGCACTTCACCCAACTGATGAATCTCCCTCCGGCTTGGCAGCACTTCCTTCGACAACCTCTGCTTGGTCTGCAGGCACTGTGTCGCGACAACTACGATCATGGCGACTTCCCGAATGGGCGAATCGTCGGAATAAGAACCTGGATTTCACAGCAGACTTTGATATGGACGAATTCTGTCAAAGATATGCTCCCTTGGGGTGCAAAGATGGCCGAGATGGCATCGAAAGCTGGATCCTGGAGCGCGGCTGGAGTAATGGAGAAGTCGTTGTTGGAACTGAGCGCATTTGGATGCGTGAAAGTGCGTGGTGGGAGGCCGAGGGAATGCTCGACTTGAAGCCCACAGATCAACTGGATTTCTCCGGTCTAGGCATGATGGGAGGCAGCGGAATGGACACTGGGTACTCGGCTGGTCAGAACCAAAGCGGCTTCTTTCCTCCTCCCATGGATGATTTAACCCCACACGGAAGTCGAGACCAGATCCTGCAAAACAGGCAAAGTTCAGCCACGATGTCTCGCAATGCACTCGGTCCCGCCCGCTCACTAGCCCCATCAAGAAACCTGGCCTCGGGCGATTATGGCCTGGGTTACAAAGGTGATAACAGGAAGGACCACGTATATTACAACAATGAAACTGGTGAGCTAGTGGATGGCTTGGATCCTGAAAGTGCAGAGCCCAAGACTATCGAAACTGCCACTACATCCACTAGCCGTCGTGTTTGGGTGGCTGTTGTCTGGATGTTCACCTTCTGGATACCCTCCTTCCTTCTACGCTTTGTTGGTCGCATGAAACGACCAGATGTCCGTATGGCGTGGAGGGAGAAGCTTGTACTGGTCTTTGCAATTATTTTCGTTAACGCTCTTGTGATATTCTGGATTATTGAGTTTGGAAAACTGCTTTGTCCAAATGGCGACAAAGCATGGAACGAAAAAGATCTATCAGAACATCAAACCTCGAACGACTACTGGGTGGGCATCCACGGGAAGGTCTATGATATGTCTAAGTTTTGGAAGACGGATCACAGTGATGTAGTCGGTCTAGCAACCACGACTTCTACTATGCAACCTTTCGGTGGTTTGATTCTGGACGACTATTTTATGCCTCCACTTTATCTTGCGTGCGAAGGCCTTGTTTCGGATTACAAGATCGCACTCACACCAAATACCACGCAAGCATACCCTAATGGTGTTCATGCATCAGGCAACACAAGTGCCTATTCAGGTAGCAAGTTGTATGACAACAATTGGTATGGAGGCACTTTTCTACCCAAGATAAAGGAATACTACCATGGCGATCTCGTGACGAAGAACAGCAAGCTTAAGAGTGAAGGTCAGAACGACAATCATTATTGGTTCATTCTGAAGGGGAAGATTTACGATCTGACCAATTACTTCCATACCCTGGATATCATGAACAACCTCGCTAGCTATTCATTCGTTGACCCCACAGTCGTTGAGATGATTCAAAGCAACGCTGGTGAGGATATCACAAGCGCCTGGAATAAGAACTTCGCGACAGCGAATGTTTCCCAGCAGGCACTGCTTTCAAACCACATCAACTGTTTCGACAATGTTTTCGCCGCTGGTATCCCCGATTTCCGAGATTCTGTCAAATGCACAATCAACGGTTGGATTCTGCTCGCTTTCACAATCATGTTGTGCGCGGTTATTCTGGTCAAGTTCTTTGCTGCCCTTCAATTTGGGTCCAAACGTCGCCCCAGTCCTCAGGATAAATTCGTCATTTGCCAGGTCCCCGCCTACACCGAAGGTGAAGATTCGCTACGCAAAGCACTCGACTCGTTAACAGCCCTTGAATATGACAACAAGAGGAAGCTAATTTGTGTCATTTGTGACGGTATGATTGTAGGAGGGGGTAACGACAGACCAACACCAAAGATTGTCTTGGATATTCTTGGAGTGGACCCCAAGATTGATCCTCCAGCCTTGCCCTTTAAATCTGTTGGTGAGAGCAGTGAGCAGCTCAACTACGGAAAGGTCTACTCTGGTCTCTACGAATATGAAGGCAATGTCGTTCCATATCTCGTCGTGGTCAAAGTCGGCAAGGAATCTGAACAATCAAAATCAAAGCCTGGTAATCGTGGAAAGCGAGACTCTCAAATTCTCCTTATGAGCTTCCTCAACCGGGTACATCATCGATCACCAATGTCGCCACTCGAGCTGGAAATGTTTCACCAAATCAACAATATCATTGGTGTTGACCCCGAGCTATATGAATATCTACTCATGATTGATGCCGACACCAGTGTTAAGGAAGACTCACTGAATCGTCTCGTAGCTGCTTGTGCAAACAATGCTAAAATTGCCGGTATTTGTGGTGAGACTAGTCTTGAGAACGAGGAAAGGTCCTGGTGGACTATGATGCAAGTCTATGAATACTTCATATCTCATCATTTGGCCAAGGCTTTCGAGTCGTTGTTCGGCAGCGTCACCTGTTTGCCTGGATGGTAAGTTACATCTATGATGCATAATAAGATAAAGCTAATGAAGACAGTTTTACCATGTATCGTTTGCGAACGGCTGACAAGGGCAAACCTCTGATCATCTCGGACATTCTTGTGAAAGAGTATAGCGATTGCGTTGTCGATACCCTACATAAGAAGAACCTTTTGTCCCTTGGGGAAGATCGTTACCTTACTACCCTGATGACCAAGCACTTCCCAACCATGTCCTACAAGTTTATTCCAGATGCGTATGCAAGCACCGCTGCGCCCGAAACATGGAGCGTTCTTCTTTCCCAGAGACGAAGATGGATCAATTCCACTATTCACAATTTGGCAGAATTGGTCTGGCTTAAGGATCTATGCGGATTCTGTTGTTTCAGTATGCGATTTGTTGTCTTCATCGATCTCTTCGGAACCGTTATCCTCCCAGCAACCTGTATTTATCTCGGCTATCTCATCTATCTGGTCGCGTCTCACAAGGGTCAATTCCCATTGATTTCCATTATCATGTTGGCAGGAACATATGGTCTTCAAGCTCTAATCTTCATACTCAAACGCCAATGGCAACACATAGGATGGATGATCATCTACCTGATATGCTTTCCCATCTACTCCTTTGTTCTACCTGTCTACTCGTTCTGGAATCAAGACAACTTTTCCTGGGGTAATACACGTATCGTCGTTGGTGAAAAGGACGGCAAGAAAGTTGTAGCTGTGGAAGACGAAGGATTCGACCCACGCAGCATCCCTCTGCAGCGCTGGGACGACTACGCATTAACTAACAACTTACCTGGACGCCGTGGCGTTGCTTTCGAGAAGAACTATGACGCATACGAAGACACCTACGAAATGGACGACATGAAATCCATGTACTCATCCGTCAAACCTGCTTCTACCATCCTCACCGGTTTCCCCGGTCGCGGAACACAATACATGCCACCACAGTCCCCTGCCTTTGGAGGACCCCGCCAATCTGTGTACACGACGCCATACGCCGACCACCCACGCCATCAATCAGTCATGTCCCTCGGCGGCGGCGGCCTCAACGACCGTTCCGCATCTCCATACCAAGATTACCCACATCAATCACGCCCCAGCATGGCAATGATGCCTTCATCATCCGAGCTCCTCGCCGGCTCCCCATCCCCGAACTTGCAAGCCTCCCAATCTCAATCTCGACTTGGCTTCTCGGGTGGAGCACGTACACCTATGCCGCACGAGCGCCCTGCATCTCAGTTTGATTTCCAACGGGGTAACGCAGGACCAGATGATATGATGATTGTGGAAGCTATTCAAGCTTGTCTGAGGGAGGTGGATCTCGATACTGTTACGAAGAAACAGGTTCGTGCATTGGTGGAGCAGAGGTTACAAACCGAACTTGTGGGAGAGAGAAGGACATTTTTGGATCGGATGATTGATACCGAGTTGGCTAATATGTGAAAGTGCTTGAATTGAGGATGCGAAGCGGAAGAGGTGTATTAAGATGCGATCTTGTGAATAACTTATATGAGAAACGGGGGAGTTGGATTGGCGCTATTAGGGCGTTTTGATATTTTCTTGACTTGCATTTATGGATAATGGTTTGGGGAAAAGGAAGAGAGATATAATTTGCATAATATGTACATTGGTACGAAACAATCCTTTTGTGTGAGGGGATAAAATCATTACCTATCTATATTTACATTTCTTTCTTTCTTCCATGTTTCACGTTGAAATATCCATCCAACATCCCTCTCACCCCATCCCTATTCATAGATGCAGCAAGCAAGCAACAAACCCATCCATCAATCCATCACTTCTTCCCCAACGTCTCCTGCACACGCCCTCCAATCGCCCCATCAGCATTAAATTTCTCCCTAATCCACAATCAGCAACTCATCCATCTCTCTTATCCTCATCCATTAATTTCCCATCTCCATCACCATCACCATCTCCCATTTCCCCCTTCCGCATATACCAAAAAAAGAAGAAAGAAAGAAAGAAAGAGCGAAAGAAAAAGACTAACCCAACAACCCCATCCTTCCCAAACGGCCCCCCGACCTTCTGCGCCGTCCCGCCTACCGCTCCATCGGCGTTGAACAGCGAGCCGACGGCGCCTTGTTTGTTGAGTGCTGGGATTCCGGCGCCGGTGGTTTTGGTGCCTGCTGGTGTCTGGGGTTGTTAGAAGTGGAATGTGAATGTGAGGGTGGAGATGTGGAGGTGGAGATAGAGGGAAGGGGAAGGAGGGGAAGGGAAGGTGAAGGGAAGAGGGAAAGGAGGAAATACAGCTTGGTGCGAAGACTCGTGAATCCCATCTGTGTCGTTCATCGTCTTGATGGCCGAGTTGGCGCCGGCGTCGAAGGTTTTTGCTGAAGAGTCGCCGTCCATTTTATGCTACTTGTCCAATTTCCAATTTTCAATATTAATTATAGATATAAATAAATAGAGTATATTTGATATTGGAGGTCTGTGTAAGGAGTAGGAATGAGGTAGATGAGATGAAGTAAATATATATGTTGCTATATCTGGCTGGTGCGATGCTGGAAATGAGCTAGGTGCTCGATATATCTAGCACGTCACTACCTACACTTCTACACCCACCTCCACCTCTTAGAATCCAGTACCTCCATAGAGATCGCTTTTACTCGTCCTTCTATGTAAGGTATAGGTACCTGCCCGTAGATAGAATCTGGTTAATATTTTAAAGGAACGTGACGAGTTAAGTGTTGAAGTCATGATCGTAGGTATAGTAAGTATATGGATGTGTCTATGACTATACTACCTTTAATTATTCGCGCATAGAACCCGCGGCGCTACCTAATAGCTTGAGGTATGGTACGGTACAGTCTGCTTAAATGGAAGATACGGCTTGCTTTGTACTGTATATGGATTTAGGAAATGATTTACGCAAGGTCATGGGTTTAGAATGCTTGATAGGAGGCCAGCGGAGCGGCTACTATTGTAAATGGAGGAGCACAAGCGAGGAAGCTACTGTTCCTGATAAAACTGTGAGCATATAGACTAGTAGTGATTTCGAGAAATTGCAGAGTAAAAGGATCTCTCTCTTCTTGATCTAACTTGGAGTTAATGTTACGTCTGCATATTCGTGTCGGTGACATCTATACTGCGTACCTCTCAAGATCTATTACTAAAACATAAACTCCAATTTTCAGGAATGGGAGTTAGGGGTTTAGCTAACAAGGAAGCGTGTCTGTCTGTACCGAGTAAGTCAGTCGAAGTCGAAGTCGGCGTCTAAGCTCTACAGTACAGCTGAAGTTCAGCTGCTGAATAAACGCATTGATGGTTAAAGAAAACCATGTCCACAAAAGCCAAACCTTCTTCATCCTTCGCGTTGCCTTTCTGTAGGGTTTAAGGGTAAGAAAGACAGATATAAACTCCGCCTTCCCGTGCAGTTACGGGGTATGCTTAAACCCGTTTCCTAAATTCAACACCCCTCTATCCTTCATCATGGAAAGTGGAATGTTTGATGGCAATGTGGATAGTGTCAGGATCTACTTGAAGAATGCTCGTTTTGCCTCCTGATGGAGACTAATCCTTGCTACTCTATTGGAACCAAAAACGAGGAGGGGGAGGCCAAGGCACGAGTGCCGGGGTACTTACTGCAGTCTAGGAACGGTACGCTACAAATCGTATCATAAAAGCCAGTACCTTTTGTAGAGTAGGGATGGAATCAATATATATTACTCGGTGATTTCACACAAAATCATTCGCCAATTTGTACGGAGTACAGTACTCGTATACATTCAAGGCCACCCCAACTTGTAAACTTTCCAACCACTTGACCGAGAGTTAATTTAATTTTATATCCTACCGTACCGTAGCCATCTATCCAACACCCGCCAAAGAGTATCCAACTATACATCAAATTGCACAGCACCGAGACCAAAACGCGGTTCATCATATATGCAGTATCACCGCAGCTGCGTTCCGAACCATATCTGCTCAGGCCCACCAGAATTCACGCCCGCAATCTCAGCCCACTGGATGTTCACTGAGATCACACCTGCCGGGATAACAGTCCCAGGAACCAGTCAGTCAGTCTCATCTCATCTCATCAGTCTCACCAAATGAAACACTCACCACTCCGATCCCAACATAACATAACATGACACAATCCATTCACATCACAGCTCTAACACTGCAACGCACCCACCCTCAGCCTCCAGACACGCTCGTAACAAACCACGGGCCCATACATACATCGCATTAATTCCTACTACTTCAATTCAGCGTCCCATCCCAATCCCAATCCCAATCCCAATCCCAACCACAACCATAGCCCCAAACTCCACCCTCCTGCATGCATCGACTATCTCCTCCCTCCCCAACCTAAGCCTCTCAGCAAACAAAACCAACACCACAATACTCACCTCCACCACCCTACCCCACGCCCCACCACCACACCCACACATACAGCCTCACTCACCCATCCTCACCCCACCCAGCCCACTCACCTCCCTTCCCTCCGCCAACTCGGCACCGACGTCGTGCTCTGCTCAAACCGCTGAGCGTGGTGTTGAATGTTACCGTAGCAGGTATGTGGGATTCTTTTTTTGGTTTTGGCGCGTTACCTGCGCGATATTTCTATTTCTATATCTATATCTAGGGGTTAGAGTTGAAATTGGAGTTAAGAGTTAAAGGCTGTGAGGCGAGTAGGTGATGTGCTTATTGTTCTTTGATGCTGCTGCTGCTGCTGCTGCTGCTGCTGCTGAAGCAATTAGCATCGCAGGGTGTTTAAGTAGATAGAGATTGCTGTTTGGATTTAGGAG
>QGMG01000439.1:0-29214 GCA_007825325.1 Lachnellula cervina | reverse complement strand
GGTGGCTGGTGCATATCTTTATCCGTGGCTGATCCCTAGCTGAAATAACTTGGCAGTCAGTCATAGCGTCCGATGTTCTTGAATTATATACCGAGTATTGATTTATGGGTCTGCCCCGCAACGACCACATGCAGAATAAACCCAAACAAACTAACACGAATAAACCTGCTTTTAGGAATCGCGAAGTGCAGCAAGAGTATGGATTGGGAAAGTGGCAGGCACATGGGATTCTCGCTCTTTACGGATAGGTGTCTCAGATGAGATTACTAGAAAGGAGCTGTTCGCTAATGTAAGGGGTAATTGTTGAGTTTGAGAGTCGTGTAACACGAGCACGAGTTTTGGAAGAATCGTTTATCTATTGTCTCATCGCAAATTGAAGTCTCGGGCTGGGGTTGCGAGATGACAGAGTACTACTAGAGGCTTTAGCAATGAGCGGTTTGAGAAAAATCGTAATGGTGGCAGCAGGAAGAAGAAAATAATACTCCGTATTCTTAACAGTGGCAAGTCTTGTATTGAGCGCTCATGAAGTTCAGACCTCATCATTAGATTCTCAAGATATACCAAGAAATAAAGCGCTCAAGAACTTCCTGTGAGATATCAAAAAAGTAGCAAAACATAGTTCCGTGTTGGAGACTTGAGTGACGAGGAACACTTCTGGCTAATCAGAGCACGTGACTCGTCTATGTGGTCATCCCTGCCGTTCCTGCTTTCTTCCTTCTTTCTATTTTGAGCACTCTTCTTGATTTCGACGTCCACTCCGTTCTAGAGCTTTGCTTTTCTCCCCTTCTTCATATTTTATCCAATTGACCGTGCTAAAACAATGCGTGTCACTCTTCCTCCCTTCCATGCCTGGTCGCATCTTGAACGGCAGCCGCGGCGCGTTGCAGAGTCTCCATTATTGTCTCCATGATCAAGTCAGGTCTCTAAAATCTGATCCAAAAGAAGCCATATGCATACACACTGACCAGCCGTGTTCGGGTCCATCCCTTCAACTCTTCTTGGCAGCGGGTCGATGCATGGCGGCCATGTGCTTCATCAAGAAGCTAGCCATTTAATATCCAGGGGTCTCGACGACGGTCGATCTTGGGCTTCAACTTCATATGACCTGGGGCTCATCAGTCGATCTGAGGCTGAATTATTGGAGAGTGTGCTGTTGAAATTCTAGCTGTATCGGTTAGCAAGAGTGTATTCTGGTCAACGATCACAATACGCACTTGGTCCTCCCATTGGGACCCCTAACGCGCGTCATGTTACCAATGAGGGGAAAATCTACGAGTTTACAACATGCAACGCAAGATTTCAGTATCACAGAGCCACTGGGGGCTGGCTCCTACGGTTGTACAAAACGCCTTGCCGATCCGAGCTCCTTCAACACCGGGCGAACCATATCAATGGGCTGTCACTTCGTTTGTTATCCTGTCTGTCTCTCTGTGAAGCCTCAGCTATTCCTTTTGGCATTGTGCATTGCAAGAGCCGGCTCGTCGCCTGCCATATCCTGATTCAAAATTGGAAAAGGTAATGGTTGATATACAGAACGGCATTGTTCCCTAATTAGGTACGTAGTATTGTGTTCCAAGTTCCCCCCTCACACAATCAGTTTATTTCCACTTTTGTACCATCATTATTACAAGCTTTCTAGGTAAAGAATACGAGACGCTTACTGTAAGTACGGGAGACGAACTACAGGTCAATCTAACCCGTCGAACTAGTTACACACCCCACTAGTAGTACCACAAAGCTATTGGGTGACTGGCGGAAGATTACGAAGTAGACTACTCTGACAGCTGTGCACGACGATCTACAACGAGACAGCCGCAACTTTCCAAAAGCACAACATAGTAATGATACTGGTACTCCTATCCGGAAGATGACAGCGGCAGAAATGCCTCGTGGCGAAGCTCGTTAAAGGCTCGGCCCGACGGATGACTTGTTTTCTTGTGAGCAAGACCGTGTTCCCGGTTCAATGACCTGTACATGCTTGCTGGCAGGCGATGGTGGACTAGTACACTACAGTTCCCAGACAAGCATTTTTGACAAGGCCGAGAAAGGCGCAAAATACAAGCAAAGGTTGATGTGTGAAGTTGTCTGCACACTACTAAAATCTAGAAATATTACATGCCAATAGATTGCATGCAAAGTCAAGAAGCACGGAATATGTACGAGTAGCTAGCTACCTGTAAGTAGGATTAGGTACCCCACCCCACCATGGCTGCCCTGCGCCTGCCCTGCCCCTCCTCCCCTCTGATAACCATCCACCATCCCGCGTCGCGGGTCTTAATAATGTTCTGATCCTGATTGCAAGGATGGCGATAAAGCAAGCTTTGCTTTCTGGACCCAGCCTGGACTTAAGCTGGCGGCTATTGGATTGTTATATTATTGGATTGCCCCAAGAGGGCCAAGCTTTTGCCCCAGATACACCATGCATTTCGCCTTACGGAGCAGTATCCGCACTTATTTTCTTGAGGGTGGTCCAAGGTAAACCTCATTGACTCCTCTGATCTGACCTTGTCCGAGTCAACAGAAGGCCTCATAATCTCTCTTCGCTCCCCCTTTGGTGCGAAAGCATCTGATAGTAAGGTGTTGGGTTGTGCTCTCTCATCCCATTCCTACCCCACGCTTACCGCACACCCTTATCTTTGAGCGCAAACCACCAATCAGGGTGCGCCCTAACTTTGGAGGTGACGATCCGATCAGTGGAGATGGACTATCGACGGAACTCACAGGGTCTGAATAAACAACAACAGGCCACTGCCAATCCCCATATATACTCCAGCTTCGCAGGCGCCGCGCCTCCGCGTATTGCCAATGGAATTGTACTCGAAACTCCCACAATGTGGTGGGATGAGGAACGCATCGAAGCGACAGTTACTCGCCAATTTGTCTTGTCGAACCTACGACCCGACGAACAGCTACGATTAAATGAACCGCTGGGTTTTGGCGATGGCTTGACAGACGATACTTACATAGAATGGATTGAGCAGAAAGCAAAACGCATATTTCTGGTCTTGGTCGACATTGGAGTGCCGGATCAGATATTCGGCATTATCGATGATTCTTGGGACGACGACGATTTGCCTGTGCCGCTGGATCAGATTGAGCGTCTTCGCCTGACGTTTACTAAAGATGAAAAACTCGAGAGAAAGTTTTTCCAACGACAGTTCACTTATCTTTTGAGGAATATCCAGAGAGGCGAGCTAGTTGTCTACGACGACGATGAAATTGTGCCTCTGGAGTTGGCAGAAAAAAGGCCTGTCGGGCAGATAGCAGGACTCACTCAGAGCAACTTTGACAAAGTGCACCTTCCTGGAAGATCAGATGATTTGTTTCTACGTCGCAAAATCCCGCTTGGTACCACAGCAGGCCGCATGCCGAAGGAAGAGTTTCTCTCCGGAGTCGAAGCCATGAAACTCTTGGAGCATGACCATCTCACGTGTCTTTGGGGTTCCTATATCCATCTCAACTCTGGCTACCTCCTCCTCACGCCTGCGAACGATAGCAACTTGAAGTCATTCCTCAACATGACGCCTCAATCGATCAAGATCTTAGCAAAGCAAGACCGTCGGCTCCTGCTTTTGAACTGGATTCATTGTCTCGCCGATGGGCTTGCTTTCCTGCATAGCGCAGGCATATCTCACCGCAATATCAAGCCCTCGAATGTTCTACTAAATGACGAGAATCACATCTTCCTGGGTGATTGTTCAATATTTCCAACCTTGAATCTCATTGGCGAGAAAACGGGTTTTGATAAGGAGTCCTACGATTATTCAGCTCCTGAGCAAGCTCCACGTCCCAAAGCCCCGGCTCCTGTCATCTTTTCAAGCGTCCGTTCAACCGTTAGAGCATCAACTATCAAAACTACGTCTGGATCCAGCAATAGTAGTCCCGCCCACTCGGCAGGCTCTAAGAGAAGAACGCCTTCTGTGCCTTCAATACTCACATCCAATGATACTTCATCAATCCATACTTCTTCAACCGGCTCCAACTCGGCCACTTCCCCCATATCTCCCACCAACAAAACAGACAAGCATTCAGGGGGACCTATCAAGTACGACCCCCAAAAATCCGACGTCTTCTGCCTAGGCACCATCTTCCTCGAAATCCTAACCTTCTTCCTAAAACGTGCCCAACGCAACTTCGCCTCGCACCGCTCCGCCAAAAACAAAACCCCAGGACGAGGCGGCGGCCTCCCCGACGCATCCTTCCACAAGAACCTCGGTCAAGTAGAAAGCTGGATCGCGACTCTCAAAAAGGATGCCTCGAAGAAAGAAGACAAGATCTTCCGCGGCATAGCCCCAACCCTCGAACTCATCGAGACGATGATCTCCCCGGTCCCCGAAGACCGCCCCACCGCACAGGAGGTACAAGAACGTCTCAACATCATCTTGTGCGTGAAATGCGGTCTGGGCCCCCCTCCTGCGGGCTCAAAAGAGAAATCAAAGGGCCGCATACACTGCGAGTCCCGCAACCTAGATCCACACTGCGAATGGAGTTTCGATTTCGACGAGATGCGCCTCGCATCCCAACGCGCCGCCGCCGCGGCCTGCGCTTCTGTCGCGCCGATCAGCACGCTCAGCGGGAATAACGAGGGCGATATACAGGTCATTTACGGCGTGGGTATAGATTCAGAGAGGGTCGCGGTGCAGAGTCCATTTCCACATCCCGCTTCACCCCCACCTCCATTATCACCGCAGTTGGCGAGGGGCGGACCTACTGGTGACGGCGATGGCATGAGCATCACGACGAAAACGAGCCGGAGTAGCGAGGGTAGGAGCATGAGTCGCATGGGGAGCGTGAGTGGGAGTGGGAGTGGTGATCGGAAGGTGAAGAGCAAGGCCAAGGCGTGGCAGGCGCCGGTTTATGCTGGTATGTTATGCCAACAGTTTCTCGGCTCACTCACCCCTCCTCCCCTTGCTAGCCGAACATAGGATTCAGACTAACACGTTTTCATGGGCATAGAAATTAGCTTCGGATAAGTAGTCGTATTGACTACTTTTGAAATACTGTGTGATAGTGGTGTTACGATTAGGCTTTGAGTGGGGATTGGAACTGGATCAGGCCGGGATCTCTATGATCTGCGATGAGATGCAAGACGAGGTTACATTACATACGAAGTACTGGTACGGAGTAATAAAATGACATTTCCGTCCGGTAACGAAACGAATTACGAACGACGAATCAAATCAAATCAAATCAAATCAAATTAATGACACTCGACGAAGGAGTACAGTACTGTAATAGGATTGGTTGGATGGTTGGTGGATTTGGTGTCTGTTTTGTCTTGCACATGTACTGTAACATGGATGGCGTTATCAAGCAAGATACCTCTCTCTCTCTATCTATCTCTCACTTAAATAAGGGTTCTGGTTGCTTAGATTATATTACGTTCTGGATGCTTTTCCTTATTTCAGCACTAGTTGCACTCGCTGCACTGGGTGCGAAATATGTATTTATGTATGTATGTAGCAAAAACCAACGATGATTGATTGATTCATTTTGTTTATTTGTTTATTCCTTTTTTCCGACTTCGATCCCTTGCCTGTGTATAGAATCGTTCCTTGGCCCAAGAGGTGACGCGCGATATGCTACGTTGCCTGTGCTATGCTATGCCATACCTGCTGCTAATGCATCCAACTCCTAACATAATGACCCAGACGAGATTTCGGTATTCGAATAGGCGAGGTGAGAATATGAACTCACCCGTCCTATACATAAACCCGACACTCGAGTTCGTCGACTTGACTAACACGTTGATAGACGCCCCCTTGCCTTCCTCAATATACGCTTCCCCTCACACTCTTATCCTCCTTCTCCGCCGCATTCAAATCCCCCAATTCCCCCTCATCCCCACCATCACTCCCCAATATCACTCTGATCCCCCAGCGCATCCGCCAGTGCACCCCTCCCCATCCCACTAGCCTCCCTCTTCGAAGCCCCGTTGAAATTAAAATTCTCCAATCCCATCCCCGTGCGCCCAACTCCAGCACTAATCCTCTTCTTCGCCAACCGCTGTTTCGCATCCTCTTCAGCGCTAAACTCAGTATCGCTACCCGCTTGACTCGTATTCCCGCTCGCGCTGCCTCCGAAATCCCGGCCCGCATTCTTAACGTGGAGTAAGTGGTCGAGTTTCGGGCTCTTGGCGTGGTTCCGGAGTCGGTCTTCCACGGAGATGAAGGATGGTGTGCCGTCGGGGCTCGAAACGATCTCGTCCAGGCTTTTTTTCACGTCGACGTTGGGGGGTGGTCCGATACGGCCGCGTGGATCATCTTCGTCTTCATCACTGGATGATTGCCATCTCCTGGTCGCGGGCCTACGGAATGCGAGAGAGTCGGTAGAAGCGGTGACGGGCGAGGTTGATGTTTTGCCGTTCTGTTGCATGGCGTGCATGGAGTTCTCTTTGCGGAAGGAATGCTTGCTGTGCTCACAGCCGTTTGGGCAGCCGCCCCACTTCTTGCGGACTGGGACTGGGGAAGCGGGGTGAGAGGATTCAAGGAGCTTCTTTTCCTTCTCCTTGTCTTTCTCGGAGAGTAGCGGGCTGGGGGCGGTCTTTTCTTTTGCCATTGTGGCAGCGAGACGTTCGCGCTTTAGTTCGGACCATGTGCGGAGGTTGTTTTCTAATATGTATTTTCCCGAGTCTTCTTTCTTGCGCATAATAAGGAACTCGCAGTGGTTTACGTTGCGTAGATCTTCAAAGTATTCGACGCTGAAGTGGTACCATTTCATAAGGAAGACGCGAGACATGAGGCCGTGAGTAACTATTTGCCTTATTAGTATTCGCTATTTCAAAACTTCTCGCAGCTCTCTGGCCAACTGAGACGGAGGAAGTGAACATACCTAAAACACAAACACTAGCACAGTCATCTTCCCCAAATTGCCTCCATAGACTCTCATTAAAACCACTGACCCGATCATACGCATCCGCCGCAGACTCCCCATTAGGAATCCTATAAAAGAAATGACCATAATCCGCCCTCTCCTGCCACATGCGTTCCATTTCATTCGAACATGGCTGAAAGTTTCCAAAATCCTGTTCTCGCAGTCTCGGCTCCTCGTACACTTTGATCGAGTGGCGGGGGAACGGCGTAGGGGAAGGTTCATCGGAGGTCAAGGTGGAGAGAATGCCTTCTGTGGTTTCTCTGGTTCGGCGGTACGGGGATGTGAAGAAGTGAAGGGTGTCGTCTGCGCGTAGGAGAGAGCGCAGACGTCGACCTGCATCGTAGGCTTGGGTCCAGCCTTCGGAGGTGAGTTTTACTCTGTGGTCTGGTATGGTCTGGTGGATATCGCGATTTTCTGCTTGCGTTAGTGATTGATTCTGTGGCGATTACCGTAGCACAAAGTCATTGCACGACATGAAGAAGGGAAATGGAAATGTAGAAGAAACTGGACGTTGTACAAGCACGGAGGAACTAACTGTTGCCCTCTGACTGGGCATGCCTGATCAATATTATCATGCGAGGCTTCCCCATCTTGGTTGATGTTATTTCAGCAGTAGTACTGTACAATAGTAAGTTAAAAGTACAAGCAAACGGTAGAGAATGAACAGTAGAGTTTGAGTACAGTATATGCAGTATAGTAGTAAGTCTGTGACTCCTGATTTCCCCACTACTGTCTATGCTGGAACAGTGGTGGTGGTGTTGTTGTTTCAAGAATGCAAGCAAGCCTTGTCTTATCGCAAAGGTCCCTCTGATATCGCTTACCTTACTGTATGATTCCAGGACCAGGCCAGGCTAGGAGCGGGGCGGGGCGGGGGGGCCTCCTTATCACGAATGTGTACGTAAGATATCAACAAATAAGCAATATCAAAGCCTTGCCTTCCCTTCTCCCTTCTCCCTTTTCATACAGCACCTTCACTTGTTCATTCAACTTTTCTATTTGTTCAGCCTCGAGCATACAAATACAAATACAACTTTCAAACTCCAACGTACACATACCACAATCATTGCCACTGCCATCCGCTATACTCAAGGCGGGCTAGGCAACGCATCTTCAACCTGTGCAACCCGCCAAACACAACCTCACCAGCGCATACTGTACAATCACAACTCGCCTCCACCTCCACCTCCACCTCACCTCACCCCTCACCCTCTCACAATGTCCGAACCCATTCCCGAAAGCGTCCCCACCTCCGCAGACCCACGCTCCAAACGGCCGCTCAAGAAGCGCGCCCTGTCCCCGCGCTCCGAAACAGCCTCTCACATCAACGCGCTCTTCGCAAAACCAGACCAAGAAATCCGTCTCCCGCCCAGTACCTCATCCTCCCTAAGCAGGCACAACAGCGGACCCCTCCCGCCGGAGATCGTCACCAATGTGCAGGGTTCCAGCGCCGGCGCAGGCAGTGGGGAGTTCCATGTGTATAAGGCGAGTCGGAGGCGGGAATATGAGAGGTTGAGGCAGATGGATGAGGATGTTAGGAAGGAACAGGATGGGGAGGATTGGGATAGGGAGAAGAGGGAGAGGGAGGAGAGGGATAGGGAGAAGACTAGGAAGAATCGCGAGAAGAGGGAGAAGTTGAAGAAGAGGAAGGGTGGGAAGGGCGGTGGTGAGGCCAAGGGGGAGAATGGTACAGGTGGTGGAATTAAGCCTCGTGTCCACGTGGGCAGTACGACGGCGTATGGGGGTGAGGGAAATGAGGACGATGAGATGAAGGGTGTAGAGCAGGCGGGAGTTATTATTCATGATGATGATGATTGAACAGATATGGAATTTGACCATATGAAGCTACGAGGTGGGCAGAAATGCCATGCATTATTAGAGTCGTCTCAGAGCTGCATATCATATAGCTGATGAGTTTCTTTCGGCATGAAATTCGCGCATGCATTTGCCCCGAGCTTCTATACTATGATACAAGGGTATGCCGCGCCATATTATCATTGCTTTTCATACACTGACATTGCATCAGAGACATCTATTCCTCTCCTCCACCTGGAGCACCTCCGCCTCCAGCTTGTCTTGCAGCCTTAGCACTGCAGATATCATCGACTCTCAGAAGCAGGCAAGCGGACTAAAATAGATTAGTATCAGGAAATCAAGAAAGATGCGTTTGACATACCTCAATAGCCGTCTTGATGCTCTGTAACTTGACAGCCTCTGGCTCCCAAACACCATACTCCTTCATATCAACAAGTGATCCCTTGTCACCATCAATACCCCACGTGCTTTCACCCTCGGCATGCTTGGCACGCAGCGCAGTGAGAACTCTAACGGGGCTGGCTCCGGAGTTCTGGATCAGAGTTCTTGGGATGACTTCCATAGCCTCAGCAACAGCCTTGTATGGCCATTGTTGAACGCCCTCGATACTCTTAGCAAGCTGACCTAACCTGACAGCAACTGCCATCTCCGTAGCACCACCACCGGGCGAAAGTCTTGGGTGGAACATGACGTTTCGGGCCACGGCCATGGCATCAGCCAAATTTCGGTCAACCTCGTTCAAGATATCCTTCGAAGGACCTCTGAGGAGGATAGTGCATGCTCTTGGGTTTTTGCACTTGGTGAGGAAAGTAAAGTACTCATCACCAATCTTCTCAATCTCGAAAAGACCGCATTGAGTTCCTACATCGGACTCTTGGAGATCGTCGACACGATTGACGACTGTTGCTCCTGTAGCACGAGCTATTCTGTTGTTGTCTGTCTTGCGAACCCGGCGGAGAGCAGTGACATTGCCCTTCAAAAGGTAATGTTGAGCGAGATCTAAGAATATTAGAAAATCCTTTGAAATCAGAAAACTTGAACTTACCAGAGACACCCTTTTCAGTAATGACCAAATCCGGCTTGAGCGCAAGAATAGAATCACACATAAGCTTGACCTGCTCCTCCTCAATCTGCAAAATCTTGTTCCAGTCCTCCTCCTTGCTAATCTCAATATTCGTCTGAGACTCTCCCTTCTTGTACTCCAGCGTGCAATCCAACAGAACAATCCTGGGGTTCTCTATTCTTCTCCTCATCTTGGGGTGGGTGATATCCTTGTTGACCATAACACCATCCAGAACTCTGCTATCCTCAATCTCTCCACCTGGCACCTTCTCAACTCTTGCGTAACGCTTGATGTCCACCTCCTTCTTGCCACCACCTGCATCAAATGTGACAGTTCGAACAGCTTTCAGTGCAAGATTGCACATCAGGGTTGACCATCTGGAAACGAACTTGGTGCCGATGGACGAGGAGATCAGTTGGTACATGGCCTCGTCATCGTTGATATCGACTGGGAGGGAGATCTCGTCGATGATCTCGAGGGCGTCTTTCAGGGCGGCCTTGAAGGCGGAGATGATCACAACCGGGTGGATATTTCGCTCTAATTGGGGAAGTGCTTGTGCGAGAATCTCTCCAGCTGTAGGATGTTAGCTGCTGTTCCAATATTCCGCGTTGTAGTCCGTACCCAGAATAATAACAGTCGTCGTTCCATCTCCAACTTCCTCATCTTGTGTTCTGCTGAGCTCGATCATGCTCTTCGCCGCTGGATGTGAGACCTCGATTTCTCGCAGGATGGCATGGCCGTCATTTGTCAACACGATACCTCCCATAGGATCCAACAACATCTTCAGCATAGCCTTTGGACCTAAACATGACCGGATAATATCTGCGACACTGTTGTTTATAAGCTTCTGATCTTCCGTCGCCTGATGAGCTCGAGGCTTGCTGGTGGAGCTTACGTTTTCGCTGCAGTGATGTTGGACATCTGTGCTTTTCTTCCGGTTTGTCTGTCCCCATTCTGGGTGTCTGCAAAGATCCATCAGTACTTTGAAGATGTGGTTGGGATGTGGTTGGGGAGAGCTTCCAGAGCTCCCCAAGCTTGTTTGGTTTTAGAACTTACTCATAACCACCACGGGAGCCTGCATCTTGAAGGTTCGCTCTGTAACTCGCTGCCAAAGGCTATGTAGTTGTATAGATATCGAAATCTGGCCGTCGGAAGGTTTTGTAGAATGAGGTTGAGATTTCGTAGAGCTTGCTGTCCAGGCAGTTTCGCGTCTGCCAATTTTTTGAAGGTTTTCGCGTCGAACACGTGATCCAGGGTCGTCAAGACTACCTAGCAGCCAGCTTCAATGGTCTCAAAGTAACCACTATGCCGCCGTCTCTTCTGTTTTTAAACATTCTCTGAAGGGATCTTTTAAACGAGATTTGGTTGGGAGTTTCAGCCAATTCAAAAGGCATCTGTTTAGTCCTTGACCTCGAATCAGTTGGAGATATCTCTTTATTTGTGCAAAGGAAGAATCCATCTGACTGTTTTTACATTATATTTACAGTATAGATAATTACAGTGTAATCTCGGCGCCAGCACCAAGATCATTGAATTCATTATATTAGAGGGTCTTTCTCTCCTGCCCCTCTTCCCACGAAGCCCTTCATACCGCTGTCAACACCAGACACCTTCCGCATGATAGCCTGTATACCCACTGGCATGACATTCATCCAGTCTATCCATCGTGCATAAAGTGGCATTGCCAGCTCTGTGCTACTTCCCCCATCAATAGCAGCAATGACCTCTTTCGCAACGTCCACGGGTTCTAATACAGGAGCAAAGAATGAATTGGGAGTCTGAACGCCAGTGAAGAGAGGAGTAGTCAACTGGCCAGGAGATACAAGTATGGTCTTGATGTTTGGTGACGACTTGAGCTCCGCTACCAAAGATCTGTGCATAGCTGTTATTCCTGCCTTGGCAGCAGTATAATCACTCAAATGAGCGGCACCAATTTGGCCAACAACGCTCGAGATGGTGACAATTGTACCTTGTCCAGCTCGCATAATACCAGGGAGGAAATTCTTGAGAGTGTAAAAATGGGAGAGAAGGTTTACGCGGAAGTTGCGCTCGATTTCTTCGATTGAGAGGTCGAGGAGGGGTTTCCCATTGACGATTGCGGCATTGTTGATGAGGATTGTCGGAGTACCAAGCTACAAATTGTTAACAGGGCGCATTCAAAGCGATAATGATACTGACATCTCGTTCAATCTCAACTGCTACCTTTGCTACCTGTTCCTTGTCTCCCACATCACATTTGTAGACCGACACTCCTCTCGCTTCTCCCGACTCCAAGTCCTTGACATCTAGCACCGCAACCGTAGCACCCCTCATGCCGTAGACCTCCGCAATCAAAAGCCCCAGGCCACTTGCGCCTCCCGTAATCACAATGACTTCCTCGGAGAAATCTACCGTGCGTGGCTTCGAGTATGCGATCTGGCGGTTAAGGATGTTTAGGAAGAACAGGGCGGTTAAGAGAGACGCGTATCCGATGACAATCTGCATCGCAGGATGCCACCATGACATAGCTTGCGCTCGCATACATAGTGGGAGCATCCATGCCACGAAGGGATGGAGAAAAGTGACATTGAGGACCTTGAGGAAGAGGTCGACGGAGAGGGGCTTGGCCCAGGAGAGGTCTTGACTGCGTGGTTGGTAGGACATGTTGACTGACGATGCGATGGAAATAACGATTATGGAGATGACTGAGAGGGGATCGAAGAAGAAGAAGAAGGAGAAGAGAGGATTTCAGACCTTTGGCATCATGTTCTCGACATGAGACGATTTATCATTGCCTTGAAACATCGAGGCGCTTACTTTGTACCATCCATCCTTTGAAACGAAGGAATTGTCCGAGCTTTCAGCCTTGCGGCAACGACACTCGCTTCTGGCGCTTCCCGCCTCCCTTTACCTCTCAACAAGTCACACTCATTAGTCTAGCAGTAGTTTTATAGATCCATGATTTTCCTCTTAGCAGATATTACCAGGCGTCCAAACGATAAATATTTTCCCGCATTGTTAGAAGTAATCCTAGTATCCTATAGTGCGAATTATATATTTTCAGCATTAATTGAACAATACCATACCAGAAGCCTGTAAGGTATTGTACGAAGCCCGCAGCTCAGATTTTATCCAACTGCGCTGGAATTGCCACGTGGGCTTAGAAACGCGTTCTTTGGAACAGCTGGAGATGGTATCGAAGTTCTACTTGAGAAATGCCAAGTGCTCAAAGTCTTTCTTCCTTTACATGCAACCAATCAAGTTCCCAAAAGTCATGACACCATTATTTCATGTACAGTAAGTTGTCAGAGCTACCTACATATCTATTACGGTAGGGTAGTCCATTCTTGCTTGGAGCCTCGGTTACAGTATAGACTGAATTCATCACGTTTTCAGACTCGATATAGAGAAGTATCCTAAGTAGAGCTGGCAAACTTTCACCCCATGTCTATCTTGCGCATAAAGAAGCAATGTTTTCATTGGACATCATGAGCACCGCTTGTTGTACCAGAACCAGAGGTACATCCTAAGGAACTAGAAGTCCCGCCACCTGAGCAGTCTACACAGCATGCGCAAACCCGGGTTTTAAGCACTTCGATGGCATGGACAATAGAAGAGAAAATCGAGTGGTTATGGCTGTTTACACCCACAAGTCTTTAAGCTCACACATTGACTAGGGACGTAGGCATAAGCTATGCATGGCTTTTTATTTGCTAACGAGCGTATGAGTGAGTGAGCGAACTCTACATATCATTCCTTTTTTCCACCACCTCTTCCAGATCTAGAAACGCCCCTACACTACGGTCCCAAGTGCATGACTCCCAATACGCAGCGAGCCAGATCATTGCAACAATTGCTCACTTCTGAGCCTTGTTCCCAGCGTTTCCGGCAGAGGTATTGGTCCCAAGTCCACCAGCTCCTGCATACTCAGCCGAGTTGCTGGAATTCGCATGTTTGTCGCCGGTAGACTGGGCACGAGACGCGAAACCCTTCCCGGACATATCACCACCATTCTTGGCCTGAGGATTTTGTTAGTAGGTTTCAAGCTACTTGGGTTGAGGAGGACTTGCTTGCGTGGATTGAATGCGCTGCGACGCGTCCTTGGTCATCTCTTGGTTGTTGGGCATTTTTGAAGAAGCGTGGGTGGGAGTTGGACTTTTTTGAGAGTTCTGGTTGGATGAAATCGTTTGTGGCTTTTGAGAATGATGAGGAGTGGTGATGATCAGTCGAAGATAGCAGTCGAAAAGAGCTGGGCGAGGGACTTATTTATGTACAACGATAGCTGAAAGACTGTTCACCATTGGGAGGGCCAACTTCTGCTCCTCTTTCACGAGAGCAATACTAAGTTTCGTACCCCACCAATAGCTCAGCTCTTCAACATATTTCGACTGCGGCTTTCCGTCGGATCCAAACCTGCGATGGATGTAGAGATGGAAAGATCCCGAAAGAACAAGCTACATATGGGTGGCGTATTTCACAAGGCTGGCAAAGCATGCCCCCAAGCAAATTGATGGTCGGCATATGTGATGTGGCGGTCAAGGAATGGAAGTTCCACCAATGATACTTTCTGAATTGAGGGTTGTTTGCTATGTTGATAGCTGATGAATGAGATGTGATAAAGTTGCGCGATTT
This sequence comes from Lachnellula cervina, assembly GCA_007825325.1. Taxonomy (NCBI): domain Eukaryota; kingdom Fungi; phylum Ascomycota; class Leotiomycetes; order Helotiales; family Lachnaceae; genus Lachnellula; species Lachnellula cervina. The sequence goes on along the minus strand of QGMG01000439.1, from coordinate 14,855 downwards.
CAAACCAGCTCCCTGCACATGTGAAAGATCGGACTGGCATATTCAGGTACTAACCCGTCATCCATGCTTTCCCTGAGTCGTGTGGTTACAGCAGAACCTCTGACATTTAAGAGTCTCTAGTTCCTTGAAATGCGATTGGGTAGCTTGGGCATATGTAAAGGTCTGACTTGTAACCCCCGGGCTCTTTCCCAGAATATCCTGGAGAGGTCAAACCTGGAGTGCACATTCCCACCAAGCAATGTCTGCAGAGGCTCCAGGCATGCTCGGCAGCATGCACCGTAGGGAATAGAACAGGGTATAGAACCCTACTACTCGGAATGTCACACCCCTTCTACTTCCATGACGTGGGACTGAAATCACAGTGTGATGGTGTTCTGCAGGAAGATCGAGGAAGTGAAAGTCTAGATCTCATGCAACTTGGATTTTGATCCTTGAAGGATTTCTGATGCTCGATCTCAAGCACGCGATAGGTTTAACAGAAAGATGGTGTTTCACTGAAAGCTTATTCAATAGAAGTTGCTTCTGCAAGTACCCTGATGAAATGACCTCTCTATTACTTTGTCCGAAGCCACCGAGAGGTCCAGGTCAGCGGGGTAACAATGGCTCTGAAAGCAGCAAAGCATATTCTCCTTTCCCCGGTCTTCATGGCGGAGTTCTTACGCCTGGGCGAAGTAGAAATGCAGTAGAAGGATCTTGACTGCGACGAATCGTAGTCCCCTCATGAGCTCGAATCGACAATTTCCTTAGGCGGGGATAACAAAGCGATAATAACCAAGAAAACATGACCAAAATAAAAATCTCCAAGAACTCATATAACTTCCTTTTCGTGCTACTCAATTGAAACAAATTTGAACTTTTAGGTAGTGAAGGAAGCCATCACAGACTGGTGCTGGTATTGCAACCACGAGAGGCTAATTCGTAGATAATCAGTGCATTAAGCGACTACCTCGGTGCGATAGATCACTTGATCACTGCAACCACTTCAGAATGTTGATGCAAAATGAATAAAAACGACCGAGTGTGGTGAGGTTCAAGGGGAAGGGGAAGGGGAAGGGAAGGGGAAGGGAAGCTACCACCGAAAACAACAGCCCCACTTAAATCTCGACCGGTTGCTTACCTAATCCAGGCTAGTCTCGTTTCCTTCAGCCAGCCTTCCGTCTACTTTCAGCCTTGCAGTTACTACAAAGGTAGTTTTCTATACACGCAAAAAGGAAAAGACAGAGGGATATTCATAGTACGAGGTAAGAGACCAAATCACAACCCAGAATATCAATTCTAACAACTCGCAGTCAGCATCGTCACGATATCCCCAGCAAGATGGATAGGCTTAGATTCAAGAAACCCAAGGACGAGAAGGAGACCGGAAATAAGACGTCGGGTGATCTATCGATTTCGTCGGCTCTGATCAAATTCTACAGGGGCAATGGTACGGATTTCCAAGGGCGGTATCTGAAGGACATTATGAAGTGGGATATGAGGAAACTCGAACAAGACCATGCCTACATCCAGACTATGTTTCCTCTTCCAGAATGTAAGGTATTCCCCGTATTCTACTATTGGATTCACTGCCTTTTTGTCCTGTCTTAGGGACTAGGGACCCTGGGGATTGTTCCTGGAGTCTTTGCTTGTGGACTCCTGCTCCTTAGTTCCCGTTGGAACTGCTTTTGAAAGAGTAAAACTGACTCCTGGTCCTTTAGCATCCAACATTGTAGGCCGGTCTGCACCTAAGATCGACTACGAGGTCTTCAAGGCTTTTCGAAAGAGCCCTAATCTGCGACGAGCGCTCTATAATTCTTTCCGCAGAATTCTATGGTTCTATGGCCTGAGGCCTAAATTGAACGAGGAAGGCTACTTTGAGACAGTAAGTCCGCATCGAAGCCCCGTTTGTATTTGCCACAATTAACATAGTGCAGGTCGAAAAGAACCCGGATTCCTGGCACAACAGCACGAGGTCGTGGAACGCACAATTCGACCACAACCACCTGCGCATCACCCGCATAATCCGCTGTCTGCGTGTCCTCGGTCTCGAAGAAGAGGCACAAGCTTTCTACGAATTCCTGAAGGAGAATGCCGTTCGTGCCAGCAAGACTTCCCAAATGTATTGGACACGAGCGGCCAAGCGACCTCTCAATGTAAAGCCGGATATTGACATTGACGAAGAAACCTATCATATTGTTGGAGATGTGTTTCTGAAGGCCTATGAGAAGCGCTTGAAGGAGGCTGAGGAGAAGGACAAGGAGTATGGGAAGGGCAATTGGACTAAGACTGAGGAGGAAGAAGCGGAGGATGAGGAGAATTGGTCGCAGTCGGAGGATGAAGATTTGGTTTGAGTTGTAGGTCAGGATGGCGCTCAGAGGTTTGTTTTTGGCGTTGTGGTGATGGGGTCTAGAGGATGGAGTGTACTTCACGAGTGGGTTCTGAGACTGATATTCTGATATTCCTAGACTAAGCAAGATTATTGAGAGACTTGGGGTCTGGAGTCTGGAGTCTGGAGAGTAGACACACATTAGGTTAATAGATGAATTCTTCCACCAATCAAAGGTCTTTCTAACCTGACTCAAACCTCATAGACGAGCCGACACGAATGACCGTGAACAATGGGGTTTGGGGAACGCTTTCCAGATAGCTTACTCCGGAGTACTATAAGTAGTTAAATGGCTCCACAGCGGGGTCAACCGGCTTTCCTCATTCAACATCGCGCCCTCCACCGGCCACTTTCCACTCCACTCCTCTCCACTCCATCCTCCTCTCCTCCCCACATGGACCCGCCACGCGGAGTAGCGCGTAAGGCCAAAGATACTGTACCGTACGAGTATTTGTAAGAATCAGCACCGTACTGGTTCAAGACTTAGCGGGGCGGGGTGGTGGGGAGGGGACTTCGTAAGCCGAGTGAGCTCAGACGTAAAGAAATGCCCACGTTTGGTCTTGTACTCCGTGAAAATCATTTTTATTCCCTTTTTGGATCTAACATCATATGTTTCCAAACAGTCTATACCCTGTTCGTCCAATCAAGTGGCTAGGAACAGTATTTATATCCGGCAGATCACTTGGTTATCACTGTAAATCCTCACCACTCCGTATAGAATAATCGGGGCGCGAGTTGGTTTTCCCCCATGTGGAGGTTTTGGTAATAAGCCTTTTACCTCTGAGAATGTGTTGAGATGATGCAAGGTAGCCCAGTTTCCCTAGTACTTCAACAAATCTTCTATGCTCTACCCCGTATTACTCCGTACCTACGAGTAGAAAACTGGAGGCTATCTGATATCTGATATCTATTAGGGGTCTAGATCCATAAATTGGCGGGCGTAAACGAGGCTATGGCACAGCTAGCTACGGACAGTAGTTGCGGGACGTATCCCTAGCGCCTACTTTAGCTCTAGATAAACAACCCGCGAACAGCCGCCATGTTCTTTTTTTCTATCTCTCTCAAGAGTCAAGCAGAGGATCAAGTTTGTGTGTCTGTTAATAGCAAGCAAATGGAATTCATTCTTGAACCAGGGTGATTTCGAATAGAATACTATACAGTATCAAAGTCAAGCTTTGCCAAGTACTGTACTCCGTACTTTGGTACACACCGCCAAGAGTACCCCGCCCGCCCAGCAGTCGGGACTCGGGGTTGGTTTGCCGCCAAGAGCCAATAACAAGCCGGTAAACACCGCAGCGCACTTTCCTCATTAGGGGCCCTGGGGGCATTCCCTGGTCGTCCCCACGTTCTTTCAGGGGTCTTCTCTCCACATCCCAACTATCCCCCGCTATATTGACGTGAGGTTGTGGCACGGCGGGTGGAGTCGCTGCGAGAGAAAAGATCCTGTGATCGAAATCGCATTATTATTCCAATCCAGTAGTGACTTGCCTGGGCTTGCCTCCTACTTGCCTTGCCCTGCCTTGCGTGGGCCAGCTCGCGCCTTCGGTCCTACTGCTACCACTACTTAACTAACGCGCTCCTGCTGCTATCTCACAGTTTTCTCTACCTACTTCTTTCCCTCCCTCTTCTTCCTCCCCCCTGGCCTTCACAGTCTTTCACCTACAAATTCACTCCTGCCATCGATCATTCCTCCTCAACACCTTCACATACTTTTCACATAGAAGGAAGGCAAAATGGGAGGTGGAGGACAGCCCGTTGGGCCTGGCATGTTCAAGGCTGCCCTGGCCGACACGCCTAAAGAAGCCTTCAATTGGCGACTCATGATCAGCGTCGTTTGCTTTGGACTCATGGTATGAATATTCCCAGAAGCCTGAAAGTCTGATCTCAAGTGCTAAATATAGCCACCAGGGTGCTGCTAGAGGTCTGGATGAAGGTCTTATTGGCACCACAGTTACCCAGAAGAGCTTTGTTAGTGGTAAGTTTCTAGGCTTCCAAGCTCCAGACATTGTCAGCTAATGATGTTCAGAATACAACTTGAAGGTAACAAAGACATTTACAAAGGCCGATCTCGCCGAAAAGACTGGGAATATCACGGCCATGGTACAGATTGGCAGTGTTGGTGGGGCTCTCATTGCCTTTGTATTCTGTGACAAGATTGGTAAGTGCTGAAGACTAAAAAGTCACTTCTGAATTATGCTAACAAAATCAACAGGTCGTATTTGGGCTACTCGTCAACTCTGTGTAATCTGGATTATTGGCGTTGTCGTTTATATCACGGCTGCAGGCAATTACGGACAAGTTCTCGCTGGAAGATTTGTCATGGGTCTTGGAATCGGCCAGACGACGGTCGTTGCTCCAGCGTACCTTGCTGAGATTGCGCCCCGCAGCATCCGTGGTCTTTGCATCTGTATTTTCAGCGGTTCCGTCTACTTGGGAATCATGCTGGGATATTTTGCCAACTGGGGAACCTCACTTCACATTGCCAACAATACTTCGAAGCAATGGGTTGATGCAACAATCTTGCATCTCGTTTTTGCCGGGATTATCTTGGTTATGACCTGTTTCAGTCTCGAATCTCCTCGTTGGCTTGTGAGCATTGGCAAGGATGAACAAGCGACTACCAACATGTGCAAGCTTCGACAGCTACCACCCGATCATCCATATGTGCGTAGTGAGATGATCGATATCCATGATCAGGTCGACCGGGAGAAGGAAGCGACTCTTGGTTCCGGATTCTTTGGTCCGCTGAAAGAGCTTTTCATGCTCCCAAGGAATAGATACGCCATTCTTCTCGGGCTGAGCTGTCAGTTAATGGGACGTATGTATTCCCACTTCCCAAGAAATGCTCGTTTCTAACACAATCTAGAATGGTCCGGAGCGCAATCAATCACAATCTACGCCCCCCAATTCTTTGCTCTGTTAGGCACGACTGGCAGCTCCGAGAAACTCTTTGCTACGGCCATCTTCGGTGTGGTGAAGTTCGTCTCCGCACTCATCTGCGCCTTCTTCCTCGTCGATTTCCTCGGCCGAAAGCGATCCCTTACTATAGGCATCATCATCCAACTTATCTCCATGCTCTACATCGCCATCTACCTTACAGCCGTACCTTCAATCTCGGCAGGCGAGGTACAAAGCAAAATAGCAAAACATGCCGGAACAGGAGCAATTGTCTTCATCTATTTCTCTGGGGTTGGATGGGCTCTTGGTTGGAACAGTATCCAATACCTTATTGGCGCTGAGATCTTTCCCCTACGTGTCAGATCCCTTGGCACATCCATGATTATGTGCTTCCACTTTGTGAATCAATATGGAAACTCGAAAGCTGTCCCACTGATGCTTATCAGTGGATCACCAGGTCTATCACCCAAGGGCACATTCTGGCTCTTTGTTGCTGTTACGATTCTGGGGTTGGTATTTGTTTGGTTTTTTCTTCCCGAGACGGCAGGCAAGTCTCTCGAAGGCATGGATGAGATGTTCAGCTTGCCATGGCATGTTATTGGACGCAAGGGTGCAGCGTTGACTGCTGGAAAAGGCAGTGTTGCCGAGGCTATTGCGATGGGTGATCATGAAAAGGCTGATATTATGGCGCGTGAAGAGCAGGTTGAGGAGGCGGGAGAGAGGCCTGCTCCTGTTTAAAAGGACGGTAATACAGCATGGGATTACAACTTGATGTTGATAGGCGTTGAGGTTGGCAATTAGGAAACAAACTCATGAGACATACGAATAATCTTTAGCTCAATGTACAAGTGCTACGAATCACAGTTCCTAGTGTTACTCCTATTAATCAAGTTCATAGATAGAACCGCCCGTACTAGCTACTAATATTAATAGGTAAAATCAAGTATAAACTATTATTATAAAAGGAGAAAAGCTCGCTAGCGCTTAATTAAGAAGTGCGAAATATAAGTATTTAGTAATAAATAATAATTATTTACTAATCCTAATATAAAGAAAATCTATTTCTCTTCGGAAAAGTGAGTAGAGCTACTTTACTAGTAGTTATAAGTAAGTTAGAGTAAATAATATTTGTTTTTTTATAAGTCTAATAGTTTTACTAGAATTATACTTATAAAACCTATACTTTATACTACTTAAAGAGTTTAGATTTAATTATTATAAACTTTCTTAAAAGTCTAAGCACTCTTAAGATTAGTTTATTCTATAGCTTTCAGAGATCTATACTAGAGTAAAGAGCTAATTAATTATATAAGATTCTAAATATTTATACTAAGTAGTATATTTTCAGATAGAGCTATTAGACTTAAAAAAACAAGTAAGTAGTAAGCTAAAAGTGAGATTAAAGACAATCTGTTTCGGCTTCTAGGCTATATCTACTACTAGCTAAATTTAGAAAATGTTCGGCAAGGATCTTTTCGGAGCTGATTCTGGACCTCTGTTAGCTAGAGCCGTACTACCTAACTTCAGCAAGCTTTATAGCTTTAACCTTATCGTATATAAATATCTAGATACATAGTCTCCGTTAACTCAAGGCTAAGCGATGTCACCCGACAAGCATACGACTATGGCTGTAATATTAAAGGCATTGACATAATGAAGAAGGCCTACGTAGAACTCATACTCCAACATAAACATAAGGACCCCAAGCCATTGGGTTGTCCTTCCCCCTCGGCTTCTCAGCGAGCAACTTAACCTTTCGCATAGCAAAGTGTAAACCACGTGCAGCCTGACCAACGTCCAACGTATTCCCCTTCAACATCGCGCTATATATGTCGTCGGCAAAGACAGGCGCGTACTCATCTAGTACCTTCCACAGCGTACCAACAGCGGCCGGGAACCCAGCGAGCTGACACGCACCAGTCATATGCATGGCTTCATCCAGCAAGAACATATCCTTGCTGGTGCCTGCGTGGCAGGCAGAGAGGTAAGCCAACTGTGCCCGCCAGCTCAGGCCTGCGGTCCCCATATCTTGTACCAAAAACGGGTCCTCTTCCCAGTCGGTGAATAGAATGCGGCTGTAAGACGGATTGGAGTCCATCTCGCCGTGGCACGCGAAGTGGACTATAGAGCAGTGACGCAAGGCCTCCATAACCTGCCTTTTGGCTGGTTGGGCAAGAATAGTTTTGGAAAGAGGTGGCAAGTTTTCGGTGGCCATGATCTCGTTTTTCACAGCCAGCAGCTTGTCGATGGCCTCGATCTCGGATTTTGCATGGGTCAGGTCCGTTCGATCAGGAGTCTCACTCATCCTCACTAGACAAATTTCCTGGCTGGAAACGTCTCCTTTAGATTTATCCATGGCAAATGCTGATATTTTGTCTCTCGAGAGCCCCAGGGACCTCGCGGTTGTTGCGTAGCAGGATATTACTCGATCTATGGCCGCAGCTCCGTTCGCACAATGTCCCGCAGCATGAATTGGGAATAAGCTGAGCATTCCCACAGGAATCCACCAGATCTTCGGCCAAGACTCTTCGGAATCTGGTATGCCAGTAAATCCTAGGAAGTTTAGAACTTCTTCTATTGCAACATCCCATAGCCATTCTAGGATCTTTCTCAGTGCCATATTGTTTTGTCGTCGCCGGGTGGGGTCGTCGATGTCTCTGATATGCGTCAGCTGCTGGGCTTTCCCTGTCAGCTCCTCGTAGCTCAATTTCGGGAGCAATATGTGGTGAATGTCCTTTTCCGTCACGATAAGAGCTACAGCTCCAAAACGGGAAGGGTTGAGGTAGACTATCGAGCCATCCGTGGCATAAGTTCTCAGTTCATCGGAGGAAGGGCCCTTGAGAAAATGGTCGAAGCATGGAGTTCCTTGAATCATCGCTACAGTGTTGTCAAACTCCTGAATTACCTCGTACCGCCTGGCTGCTTGTGATTGTAGAAAACTCTTCACACCTGGTAATAAGACGTCTTCGTCGACTATATCGAGCTTGTTCTGGGCAGCCCTGAACTTCATTGCGAGCTCTGGATGAGCTTTGTCCAAGTCTGTTATATCAACTCTCCCGCCAATATACATATTAGCAATGAGGCCTCTTCCAAGTTCTAAGAGGCGGAGCGCCTCGTCTGAACTCCGGTTATCTCGTATTGCTAGAGCTGCGGCGTCAGCCGCAAGGCCCGATATCTGGGACAAAACAAATTGCTGGTCATTCCGCAGCAGACTTCGCGAAATGATCTTGGGGAGAAGCTGCACGGCCAGGGAAAGTATCTGGCTAGCCAAAGAAATGTCATCGAGATATAGGATATGTGCCGCTCGAATAGCTGCTGCCACCCGCCTTACTACAGGAAAGCGAGGTGAATTAAGGATCTCTTGGAATATCTTCACAGCACTGAGGCCATGAAGAGGATTCTTCGATCTCTTGAATCTTGTCTCTAGACACGATCCGTACATGAATAAGATCTCGGGCCTTCTTTGGCTCTCGTCACCCATGGATAATTCTATAGCAGCCTTGCTGTTCCGGATAGCCTCCTCCAACATGTCATCGACAGCTTCATCCGAGGTCTTAGATTTGACGACTTCCAGCAAAGCAGCACTCAGGTTTGTGAGATACCTTGGTTTCTCCGGGTTGTCTTTCGGAGCCATAATCAGAGCTGTTCTGGATCTACGAACCGCGTGGTCCAGGTCCTCGGGGCGACTGTGCTTGTGATAGCGCATCATCAAAGCCGACGAGAGATTGTCCAAAAGCTCTACGTACCGCCAATTGTCTATCGCAGTTATTTCCAAAGCAGTCGAATGGGAGTCGACAGCAATGTTGATATCATCATCTCGTCCATTCCGTGAAAAACGCTGTGCAAGTATCTGACCGAGGTTACTCAAGCAGACAGCCTTGTCTGGACTGCTCATGGACAATGAATTAGTTGCGCGCATAGCGGCTTGAATCGCTGCATTCAAATCGTCCGTTGTTCCAAGAAGCGCAAATCTCATACCAAGAGTTGTTGCTAGATTGTTCATACAGACCGATCGCTGGGGGTGCTGGTCACGAATTTGTCGACCGGCTTGCTCGAAGATATTTATGGCCGAATTGATGTCCTCTACTGAACCTGCATGAATAGCGCGCTGTAGAAACGCTCGTCCTTTGGTAATGAGATGAACCGCAAACTGAGGATGAATTTTAGATACAAGCTCCATCGCCCTTGCAGCCGTATCAAACCCCTTATCAAGGTCGTCTTGCTTACCCGTCCACTCGAATCTTGTGAGTAAAGCCTCAGCCAAGTCTTTGAGGTAAATAGCACGAACTTCTTTGTTATTGGGTTTTGAGGCGGTGGCAGCCTTGTCGAGTGTTTCCACCAACATATCTAGATGCTTGCTGGATCCGGTCCTTTGGAACATCTCGGTGAGAACGAGACCTTGGCAGTTCAAAACCATCGCCCTTTGTATATGTTCCGGGGGGACTGATAAAAGCATGTTGTCTGACATGGCAAGGATATCCTCTAGAGATTCCTCTGTTGTCCCACTCAGGCGCATTTGCAGTATAGAAGCCCGGCACAGATTGTTCTGCGCAATAGGAAGCAACCGATCCTGGTCTGTGCTAACGGCTGCCTTAGCTGCGTTAACGGCTTCATCGATATCGCCTGATATCCCTGAGTAGTAGTATCTTGACAAGAGACAGTAACTGTAGTTGCTAGAACACAGAGGATGTAATAGTGGATTCATGCTTGATTGCTTTTCCGCCTGTTTGCAATATTTGACGGAATTTTCGAGATCTTCTAGACCGCCGAGTATCTCATATCGTCTGCTGAATGCGAGTCCTAGGTTTGTGAGCATCAGAGGATATTCGTTCGGATTCCTTTGATCCAGTCCAGGGGCAGCCACGGCTTCTTCGCCTAACGCGATAGCATCATTAAGATCCTCAGGAGAGCCTAACACGTCGTATCGCTTCCTCAAGGATTCGGCAAGTCCGGCGATTGTTACTGGCCTTGTGGGTGCTCCAGAAGGAGCAAGCTCAGCCGCAGCTCGCTGATGTTTAAGGGCTTCTTCCAAGGTGGCAATTGTACCATTGGTCTCGAAGAGGTTCTGGAAGCAGGCGCCAAGATTGCTCAGAGTGATTACTCGCTCGTCAAGGTCGAGCTCAAGTTCCAGGAGCTTTTTGGTCGATTCAATAGCACTGTTTAGGGAGTCTAGCTCGCCAGTTGTCTCAAATTGCGTGCGCAGAGCACAGCTAAGCTGGTTCAACGTGGGGGAATAAAGAGATCCATCTTTGGACATTTTCTGGACTGCTGTCCTGAAAGCGTTTATTGCACTGTTGAGATCATCCACCTCTCCCAATAGCTCATACCGTGCGATCAAGCCCTTCCCAAGATCAGCGAGAGGGAATTCTCGTCCGTCATAGTCTACGGGCGTGAGCTCAACAGCCTTGTTCCTCGCTATAATAGACTCGTTTAAGTCGTTCATGTTATTCTTCAAATCGAACCTTGCGTGTAGGATGTTTCCCAAGCGATTCAGGTGTATGGGTTCCGCTGGGAATTGCTCGGCTGTTAATAACCGAGTGGCTTCTTCAAGGACGACAATTTCTTTGTCAAGGTCGATGTTAGAACCCGTCTTCTCAAATCTTGCCTCTAGAGCATCGGCATAGTCTGACAACGCTGTGGCTCGAGCAAGGTCATGCTCTGAAAGCCGTAAACTTACACCCTCAAAAGCCGTGATCGCTTCATTAATATCCGAGATTGAAGATGGGTTTCGCATATGCCTCCAGAGCAGTGCATATCCAAGGTTACTCAGGTACAAAGCTCGATTTGGGTCGTCTTCAGAGCTCAGATGAACTGCTTCTCTAAAACGATCTACCATTGCATCGATGTCCTCCCCTACCTCGGGATTGTCCGTAGCAGCGCTCTTAGCATCTTTCAGTTTCGGCTGCAGTCTGTTTTTAAGTGCAAAGCCAAGGTCGCTAAGAGCAATGGTTTGGGCATATGCATCATCTCCATCTTGGATTAGCTCGAGTGCTTGGCTATGCGCATCAACTGCGGAGTTGATATAATTCGCGCACGATGTTTTGAAGAATTTCTCCAGATATGCTAACCCTAGATCCCTCAAGCGGTTGGCCTTGTTCAAACTTTCTTCCAAAGGAGTTAACTGGACAGAGTGTTTGAGTGATTTGATCATTGCATCAAGATCTTCTTGGATAGACGATAGAAAATAGCGTGTTTGGAAGGAGCTGGAAAGGGATTTCAGGTATTGTGACCGGTCAGATTCAGTGGCAGCAGATTCAATAGCAAGCTCAATGTGTTCGACAGCTTTAGTAATCTCATGGCTCTCTCTCGTAAGTCGATATCGTTCAAGTAATGCGAGGCCTATGTTGTGCAAAATAGCCGCTCGGTCAGCATCTCCGGATAACGTAGCTGCCAGTGCAGCTTTCTGGTCATCAATATACATTTTTATATCGTCTAAGGTTTCTGTTGATTCATCCGAGGGGGAATCTTCTCCATCCGAGTCCGCAGTGCTGCTGTTCACGCCATCGTCTACGATAGCTCCAGTCTCTTCAGCCATGGTATGGAACTGTACAAAAATTAGCTCGACCGCGAACTCCAGTGAGGGGATACGTACCAAGCTGCATAAAGACTCAACCGCTAGTTCTAGATTACTTACGGAGTCAATGGACACTCAGACGAGCTCTGCAAACGAGTGTCGTCAAGGTGCTAGCGGAGCACGGCTCCTGCAGAGGCTACCTACCTATTGGACGATAATCAGCCTCCCAACATGGCATTTTGCCGAAAACCGCGCCCCGCACCACTTTTGTGCCCCCCCTGCCAGACCTCTGCAAAAGTGTCAGCTAAGGTAGACCTGCTATAGTCAGCGAGGCTGTCGGAGACCATCGGTCCAGCAACGCAGGTCTGACCCCAACTAATCGACGAGTCCAACCATCCCCTCTCATCCAGCCCAACACAGCTCCGCTGTTACAACGAACCATCATACCTGCGGCATCCTTCAGCCAGCGAATATGGTCGAAAACGCGCTGACCATCTTCCGCAACAGCTTTCTAACGCTGCAAAGCTCGGCGCTCGGCCGCCTTGTGACAGACGCGAAAAACCCCAGCCAGGACTTCTGGCCTCAGAATGACATCACACTCAGTGAAGACGAGGTTGATAAAGGCGAGTTCCACGAGCTGCGTCAGGCACTCACCTCGGGCTTTAACGTAGGCCTTGGTGCGAAGCTCTCGCGCCTGTTTTCGGCCAAGATATCGCTCGAGAGCCTTTCAACTGATGGGCTGCAGGCGGACAAGCTCCACAGATATCTGTTGAAGCAGCCGCGCGGCCACTTCCATAGCATGTGTGCTGATGTCGATGCGCGCCGCTGGATGGAGGACACAATGCGCGATTGCCCGCTGTTCCTGATTTCGGGCCTCATCACGATCACCGAAGCGGGGGTGCAGCGCGAGCAGCAGAGAGACATCCAGACATCGGGCGATGTAGAGGTTCCCATCGGAGATATACTGTCTGGGGGTGCTCTAGCAGCGGTGGACCAGACGGCGTCACCGACGCCGGCCTGAATGCTCATGGCGGAAGATTGTCTGGGGAAAGCATCTCGTTCATCGCGCCTGGAGAACGGGTGGTTGGGGTGCAGTATCGTAAAGTGAAATTCGAACTTCTCAGTAAAAAGAATATTGATAATGCAACCCTGGAAAGGAGCCCTAACCGCTGGAAGATGTTCTTAGGCGGTGATCGGGCTAGTGAAAAGGATATCATTGAAGCAGATTTGCAGGACGATTTGATGGAGGGCGACCTTGAGATTGATGACGAGGAGGACTTGGTGATTTGGAATATTAATGAATGACATTGTGAAGCTCGTGTGAAAATCCTACATTCTTATTTCTCGCCTCGCTAAAGTTTATATCTTATATAATTACTACTTAGTATATATACTTACATCTATACTTATCTCTTCGTCTCTAGCTCTATCACCTTAAAGTAGAACTAGAACTACTTTAGTAATCAGCTATACTATTATTAATAATATACTATTTTTATAGCTATACTATACTATTATAATTATAGCTTATTTATTAAATTAGTTTTATTATAATTAAGTAGAATAAATTTAATTCTAATTAATCTAAATTCTTTCCTTTAATTTATTTAATATTTATTATATCTCTTATTAAGAGACTCTATTAGTTTTATTTGCCTGAAACCTTTAGGTTTTAGGTTTTAGGATTATAAAGGAAAAATAGTAGGTGGAAAAATTACGACTATTCAAAAAAACGTGACCTCTACAATCTGATTAGCTCTAAATTATCATGTGATTTCCCGTCGACCTCTGGTTGGCTAGAGCTTTTGCGATACTATTCTGCGCCTGTAAGCCTCAGGCCGCCGCTACCGCCCTACCTCTTTTTTGCGCTCTACAGTTATACGAAGTGCAACAAAGCTTAGCGCTAGCCTAATCGGGAAGTCCCGTGACTACTAGGAACAGGTACAGGGACAGGGACAGGGGGGGGGTCTAGGGGGGGAACGCTCCTAGCCGTAAAGAAAAAGTACTCTATATAAGGTTTCAGGTTAGATAGATGCTTATATCTTCTACATTTAAGTAATTATAAATTCTAATCTAGAAACTATTAGGATTATGCTTGAAACCTTTAGGTTTTAGGTTTTAGAATCACAAATAAAAAATAGTGAGTGGAAAAATTACAACTGTTTAAAAAAATATAATCTCTATAATCTAATTAGTTCTAAATTATTATATGATTTCCCGTCGACCTCTAGTTAGCTAAAGCTGTTTTGTAGTCTGTTTGCACTATACAGTGATACGAAGTGCAATAAAGCTTAGCGCTAGCCTAATAGGGAAGTCCTGTGACTATTAGAAATAGATACAAGTGAGGAAAAGAGTCTAGAGAAGGAATGCCCCTAGTTGTAAAGTACTTCGTATAGGGTTTCAGATTAGGTAAATGCTTATACCTCTTATATTTAGGTATTAGTTATAGTGGGGGGGACTTTGTAGTCATGTGACGTAGCTTAGTCAGCATAAGGGCATTCCCTTTATGCTTTCATTCGTGATTCTAAAACCTAAAGCCTAAAGGTTTCAGATATAGAATATTATATATTATTAACTAGAAACTAGAATCAAGTCTATACTATTAGTAAAGAAGTAATTATATATTTAAACTTATAATACTAATACTAATTAGTAGTTATCTTATAGGAGATACTATAAAGTAGCTAGAATTAAATATAAAAGAAATAATTTAAAAAATGTTTTTAATCTATTTTTATACTTATAAAAAGTAATAATAGAACTATAATCTCTCTAAAGAAGGCATTAAGAACTCTTAGCATTTTCCTAAAAGGAAAAGCAATTAGCATTTAGATATTCTTCTAAAAGAAGATTACTAGTATTCATTTTTAACTAATTTAAAGGATTTTTAATAATCACTTTAAAAGAGAGATCTAAAAAGGTGTGTATCACTATCTATAATAGGTAATCAACTACTTAATATATAATTATTTTTAATATTTAATAAATAACTATACTAGATTCTATTTATCTTATCTATTTAAATGTAAGTTTCTAATTTCCATTTACTTATTCCAAACTTATTTTATTATAAGAAAT
>QGMG01000438.1:0-29238 GCA_007825325.1 Lachnellula cervina | reverse complement strand
CCCTCACCCCACCCTCAACTCTCTCACCACACAAAGAAACAAAACACTCACACCACCCCCAGGAATAACACTCATCTACCCCACCGCCCCCATCCTCCTCCACCCCGCCGACATCCCCGGCTTCGACCCATCCACGTCCGACTCGCGCGCGCCTACGGATGGTGGAAAAAAAGACGACAGCACAGATGAATACATCGGCCTCGACAAAGGGCTCGCGACGATCCGCGACGCGATCCGGAGTGCCGGGGGCGTGGACGGCGTAATCGGGTTCTCACAAGGCGGATGCGCCGCTGCGCTCGTCGCCTCTCTACTCGAGCCCGACCGCCCCTCGGCTTTCGAGTCCCATCGAGCCTCTCACCCCGATGCAAATCCACTGGCTTATCCTTCGGGGTGGGCGGAATTGCAGAAGGAGTTTGGGCAGTTGAAGTTCGCGGTGTCGTATTCGGGGTTTTATGCGCCGGGGGATAGGTATGCCGCGTTTTACGAGCCGAAGATTAGTACGAAGGTGTTGAATGTTATTGGGAGTCTGGATAGTGTTGTTGGGGAGGATAGAAGTAAAGGCTTGGTTGAGAGATGTGTTGGGGGAGAGGGCAGGGTTGTTATGCATCCCGGCGGGCATTTTGTGCCGGTTGGAAAGGAGATGGCGGGAGTGGTGGTGGGCTTTATTAGGGGTTGTATAGAAGGGGAGAAGGCAGATGAAGAAAGTGTGGAGGATATGGAAGTTCCGTTTTGAACGGGCTTGGGAAGATAGAGATAGCGGGTAGACGGGGTTTTCGTGCATAGCGAGGAGTTTTGGATGGACTCATTAGAGGCTCATAGCATTTTAGATACCTAGAGTTCTAGACTAATGTACAGGCGGTATCTTGAATAGAAAGAAAGTACTAGAACACATATCATCTAATGCACCTTTGCAGTTTTGGATCCCGTTGTCGGTTGGATTCTAGCCATCATTTCTTCCTTGGTAATCAAATGGTCGATTCTCTCCAAAAGCCCCAACAGACTCTTCATGTTGCCACTCCACTCATTGAGGACATCATCGGCATCTCTGGGCTTGGCGAAGTTGACGATCCGGGCTGGTCGGTCAATCTTGGCGTAGACGGTCTTTGCCGTGACCAACTCACTAATGTATTTCTCCGTCTCGTCTTCCGTCAGGTCAAGGAGCTGGGTCAGTCGGGGCATCTGGATGCGGGTGTAGTATTTCGCGATGACACGGACATTGTGCTCAATGACACGCTTGCGGAGATCTTCCCAGCGTTTGTTTGCCTTCTTGTCTGCTGATTGACCAGGAGCTGCATCAAAGACATCGGTGCTGCAGAGGTGGGGACCAAACAGCTTGGAAACTTCGGGCCATCTCATGAGTTCGTGGACCGTGAAAAGCTTAAGGAGTTGGGCATCGAGGGGAACTTGGGAGTTTCGAGCATCTTTGTGGACTCGGTGGAGAAGGTCAGATTGTTCGTTGTCGTAGGGAGCGAGGATGACATAGTAGATGATTCTTTGCAGTACCTGAGAATGTCAGTGGATATGAAATTCATGGAAATTAAAAGACTTACGGAATGAAGCTTCGCAGGATCTTCCTCCACAGCTTCGGTGTCAAGAACCTGTCTGTAGTCCTTGCAAGCAGCAAGATACTTGTCATCGTGCCGGGCCAAGGTGATCTGTTGCTCGTAATATCTAAGCTTCAGATCCGTCACATCATCCTCCACTGGCTCTGGAATATCCTCTCCCTTCTCCCGCTTCTTCTCTCGATCCTTCTTCTCTTTCTCCAGTTGCTCCGTTGATTTCTTGGGCTTTCTCGACAGGTACTTCGTACTGATCTTCCGGCTTAGAATTCCAGCTTGTGTCCAATCATCATTCTCTATGCATAACGCCACTTGTGCCAAAATGAACTCCGTCTTCTCTCTTCGCTCCATAGAACCAAAAGTCTCCACCTGCAGCTCACATAGAATATCTGCAGCCGCCTTGAGCTCGCCCTGCTCTTTCTTGATGTCTGAGAGAATCTTGGTAACACGAGCGCGCTCTACTTCGACAAATATCTTGCCTTCGGTGACGGTTCGTAGTGTCTCAATGATAGTTAATTTGGTCTCCAGGTCCGGTGTCGAATCCAAGAATCCCATCACCACCTGCACCATTTTCGTCGTAGCTTGCTTGAGTTGTCCATGCTTCTTGGAAAGTAAAAGGATCTGCTCATTCAGCAGACTCCAGTCCCCCGACTCCTTGCTGATTGTGACTATTGCGACGAGGACTCGAGATGTTGATGCAAGATCCGACGCCTTTTGTTGATGTTAGCCTGGGGATGTTTACTAACGGGGAGAGCCTCACCTGTCTAGTTTGTTTTTCCAACGCTGTAAGCTTTTCGATAGCTGCCTGGACATTTGTCTGGGAGGAAGGTATGTTAGTGCCCAGCCCATTGTGGAAGATCCATGAACCGCGTACCTTTGCAAGCTTCTCTGCTTCAGGAAGCTGTTTGTCAACCTCTTTAGAGAAGTCCTTGTCGGGCTTCATGATTTGTCCGTCCGACATGATGATGGTTGAGACCTTGAATTATGGGCTGATAAAAAGCCGCGGGGTAAGAGAGGAGGTAGAGACAAAATGCGACGATGGACGTGGTATGGGTTGAGAAGCTACCTTATGGAAGCTGCTTAGGTTGACAGCTTGACGCGGCGATGAATGAATTGCGTAGTCGGCCGCCTTCGCATGCTGGAGCACCACGTGAGAGCGCTTTGGCCTCAAGTCACCCCACCGAGCCCGTTGCCTTTTCTTTTATCCTCTCTTTCTCTCTCTCTGTCTCTCTCTGAGTTTGTGTGTGTTAAGTATTACTCCTCTTGTTGTTAGTAGTCCGATATGAGCTCAAGTAAGGGATTAATACATTAATCTCTGCCGGTCTTGGAATCCTTGTGCTCGCGGCGACTTTTGACCAGCCGAAGCCTGGTCCAGGCTTGACTTCAGTTCCTACGTGAGAACTTCAATCCCTCACTTGTTCTTGCAAGCATCGCCGTTTGCTTCTTCTCGTATTTTGTCCTGCCAGGTCGTCTTTCGAAGTTTCAAGTCTCCCTTCCGGAATCGGTTTATGCTCAATGCATTAAGCTAGACTTTGATTACCACTCCTTCTATCCTTGGCCTTTACGCTGCGTCCATCTTAAAACGTGGTCCAATCAACCTGAGAATTCTGGAGCAAAAGATAATCCCAATTTCTTAGGTTCTTGTTCAGAATGCCTCCTGGCCAGAAATGCAAAGCCTCCGAGGACTCGCCCTCTGTCCTGGAAGCCTCAAAGAGAGCCCAGCGCTCAGAAATGGAGCAGAGCAGTAGGCCGAGCTTTCTGTAAGTCATAATCGCATGAATTCTTACTAAAACAATGCTTTGTTTCTATTCACACCCAGAGATGCCACGGAAACAAGATAAATGTTTTCGACAGTCCAGGCACTGACAATAAAGAGGGCGGCGAAAAAGTTAATAGCGCCGAAGTGAAGTGACCAAGAAATCCTTTTTGGTGCACAAGACGATCCTCTGCCACTATTCTCCCTTCTTAGACGCCGCCTTCAATGGCGGATCTGAGGAACATACTACTCGAGAGCTCGATCTCCTGGATACTGACCTGATCGTCTTCAGCATTCTCGTGGAATGGATCTATTCCCAAAGAGTGGCGATGTCTGGGACGAGAACGGGCAATGATCTCTTCACATTAACGAGACTTTGGATCTTGGCTGACCGTTGCCTGATCCCGAGACTGCAAAATCAAACTCTTGTGTATCTTGAAGCGACACGTGCTACCTTGACTTGGTCCCTCCCTTTTTGGGACACCTTTGCCTATGTTTACAACAATACGGCTGATCGAAGCCCTCTACCACAATACTTCGCAGCTGAAAATTTCCACGCCATGGTAAACGATACGACGCCAGAAAGCACGACCAAGGCGTCTGAAAAACTTCCTCGGCCAATGCTTGTTGATATCATTGCCCGTATCATTGAGAGGTACAAAATCTCGAATTCAAAGGGGGCTGCTCAAAATTATTGGAATTTTCCGAAGAGCAGCTGCACATTTTACGTGCCTCTGAAGGACATGGAGTCTGCAAAAAGCTCCGGTCGAAGCTGCTCCTTGAGTCCTTGGTCTTTCATCAAACTAATTTCATGCTATTGTTACTCGTGCAACCGTAATTAATATACGGGCTTGCAGTAGAAGAGAGGGCACCAAATTTTAATAACTCAGAATCGATGACAACGAGTGCCACCTTTCATACTCAGCACAAGTCAAGGAGCGAACATGCTATTTAGACAAGGATAAATCGTCCTGGAGTTTTGGTACTTTGTCCTATCATAATTTTTCTCTCCTTTCAAAGCACAATCCTGGTGGGGTTTTTGGTTTATACTGCAGTGAGCGGGCCAGAATCTCCCATTACATGTAGGCAGGTTACCCAGCGTACACAGTCTCAAGGCGGTGGCAATATTATATCAAACATAGGCCACATATAATGAACTCGATGAATTTTTGAAGCATCTAATCATAATGGAAATGCCCCATGCTCTTGTCGCAAATCCTTGCTTCTTCAATCCTGCGTGGGACATCACGTGTGTTCTGGAATTGGGCTGGCTGAAAGGTTGCTCATTGGGCCCTTGACAAGACTCAACGCCTAGGATCTCTCTCCATCCGAGAAAACATTGTCGCAATGAAGTCACGTGTATGCACCAAATCTCTCCCAAAATTCGCCTGTGCACGCAAATTCATTCCGTCAACTTTTTCTCGGATGGAGAGGATCTGTCCTTCAGACCTAACCTTGTATTGCCACTGATACTATACGTATTATACGTTCTGAAGCCATGCACGTGCAAATCCCCGAACACTCTCGTTGTACCACGTGACCTGGCGCCGACTTCCCGCTTGCCAATTTTGTGCGACTTCAACTTCAACCTTTTTCAATTCACACCACAACACATCTGACAAACTTATGCGCAAGCCATTCTCACTACACAATTAACCTCTACGGCTGTTAACAACTAGAGCCAGCAAACATTGGAAACGCCGCGTCGCGATCGGGCGTGACTCGTGAGCCGCGTCAATCATGGCTTCTGTCAGCGGAAAACGCAAGGCGTCTGAAGACTTATCTCCAGATGTCAGTGCTTCCAAGAGAGTTCAACTATCAACGTCGCAGAACAAGAAGGGCAAGAGACCAAGTTTCATGTGAGTAGTATTGTGAGTGTCAAATTACTTGGCTGAATGCCAGTTCAGGGGTCCGCAGACTATGGTAAAGGTCAATGTCAGCTTCGAAGAAGACGATAAGAGGCAGGAATTTCTCGTGTATAAAGAATTCAGTAAGCAAGCTTTCCTGTTATTCGCCTCCGGAATCATGCGATGCCGGGATTCTCGATTTTGCCTTGCGACAAACAAAGGTACTAATTTGTCTTAGTCTGCTACTATTCGCCATTTTTCAATGCTGCCTTCAATGGTAGTTTTGAAGAAGGGGCTACTCAGTCAATTGATATCGTTGATGTCCATCGAAAAGTGTTTGGCTTGTTTGTCAATTGGATATACACCCAAAACGTGGTACCAGAGCAGGATGATGCGTCGAACGCGCCTTCATCAACCACTCTTATTGAGCTGTGGCTATTGGGTGATCGTTTTCTAATTCCCAGGCTCCAGAACGAAGTTCTTGCTGTTTTGGACCAGAGACGGATAAAGAGAAGAATCAACTCAGCCACTTATGATCGTGTATATGACAACACCGTCCAGGGGAGTCCACTACGCCGGTACTTAGCACAAACAACTGCAACTAGTTTTAGCTTAAAAACCGCTATTCCTCATGGGTATGATCGCTTCCCGCCAGAGCTGCTTTTCGATATGTTTGACTTTTTGAGAACGCGGACGGGACCGGCTAGGATTGTCAAATATTCCGAGGACGAATTAAAGCAGTTCTTCGTTGGGGAAGGAGAGACTTAGCCAAAGAAGAACTATCTTGTATCAATTGTATCTAGGTGATTTGGCATTATCCGGGGGAACATAAGACCTTCTAATTTGTGCAATTTTTTGGTTGCCGGCTAGAACTCTTCTACACGGAGCTACAACTTGCAATGAACAAAAGAAAGCTTTGCTCAAGCCAATGCTTCATCTAAGTAGTCCATCCTCTCTACCTAGGTATAAAAGTAGGTTTTGGCCGGATTCCTACGAAAAGAAAATCCAGGGGTGAAACCTCCAGGAGCGAGGGCAAGGCTGCACAGCCTTGCAAAATTACCGAGGTCGCGTTCGTTCTCTCGACAACGCGTTCCTCCATGAACATTCTATTTTACCGCCCCAACATTCAGTTAACCCAATTCGCATCCCATAGCTATATTCTTCTATTACTATACAGCCAATCGCAGCCTTGTCGACTAATATCGTCAGATTTGCATTCCACGCGCTATGCGCCGCTGAGAAGTGTCCCAACCAGATATACCAACCGTCTTGGGCTTCAAAAGCATCGATCAGCAAATCTAGATACGATCGAAGGCCAAGACTTTCAATTGATACCAGTCCTCTGATATATCTCTATAAGATTTCTTCGACTGCGACATGTTATATCAATCATCCGCCGCGAATGGTCCCGAAGCAATGCTCGTTGAGCAGATAAGGAAACCTACAAAAGCCCCGAACTTATCGTAAGTCCAGACCTATGGTATTGAGATCTTTTGCTGATTAGACCAGTGAACCTCATCCTTTTCTTACCGTCCACATCCGCCCACCTCAAGGAGAGTCGAAAACGTTCCAAATATCCCGAAGCTTCCTCTGCTACTACTCCGGCTATTTCGAAGCGGCCCTCAATTCAGGTTCTAGAGAAGGCGAGACACAAGAATTGGTACTAGAAGGCGTCAGTGCTGAAGTGTTCGGCTTGTTCGCCAACTGGCTATACACACAAGTTCTTGTCAGCGATACAAGTTGCTGGCCAAGCCACGCCACTCTTGTAGATTTGGGGTCATTCGCAGATAGGATACAGGCTCCCAAACTTCACAACTTGGCTTTTATCTATCTGGATCGGGCACGCAAACAGCTACCCGAAAAACGGAATACCTTCGAGAATGTCTCGCCCCTCCAATACATCCTGGACACGCGGAATGCCAGGAACAACATGAAAACTCCGGACAGGAATTCAAACCAGTGTCTCTTCGACCTTGCTGGGACGAGATTCACAGAAATGGCTCGAAGCTCCGAGATTTCGGCCGATGTCAGTATGGGCGGAATCTGTATGGGGCGTTCAAACAAGAGGAAGATGATGGATGATATGGATAACACAACCGACGAGCAGTGGAACTCACCGGGCCGACTTCTGAAGAGAATGAGGGCTCAAGCCTCCTGCTGAGGACGGATAGGTTGCAGATGGATAATCTTATGTTGATTCATTCGATTTGGCACTGGGGTGCGTCAGCTCCTCGAAACAGTGACAGTTTTCACTACGATGCAAGCGCCCGCTTGGTTCAGCTCAACTGCCTAGCAGAGTTCACTGCTGCTGGACTGGAATGTCCTAGAGCAGGAGAAACTGTGTTATTTTAATGTAATTATGGTGTATCAATTAAGTGTTTCATTACCCAATTATTAATGTTCCATTCAAGACATGTTCAAGATGGTCAAAACTGTGGACTTTCTGTCACGCTCCACCAATTCACACCCGATGCCATAATAGTGGTATTGGTCCCATCTTCTAGTGCCTGCACTTATTCTCGTATTTTATTGATTAAGAGTTGTATTACGCACGTGACTCCTGAATTTGATGCGTGTTGGACGCGTCTCCCCGTCCAGCAGCGACAACCTTGAAGACAATCTTGAGGACAACCAACCTTCAATTAACTTTTCTCTCCTCAACCCCAATTCGAAAGCAAAGCCTTGAAAGCTGTCTGCCAATTCAACATTTAGATTGCACAATACATAAAACCCCATTGAGTTCCCGATCGACAAAGTGGCCCAAGACGCGTTGTGAACGCATACAAACATGTCAAGCTATCCCGAACTAGACTCTGACACGACACTGGCCGAACCCGAAAATAATATATGCATACCAAACTTTTTGTAGGTATTAAAGAAGCTTCCTTGCACAACCTAGCTAAAATATAAATCAGGGATCCGCAACCTCTCATCTCCGTATTCGTACGGCTGCGACCTCGCGATACCGGGAAAACGTACGCAGTCTACAAACATTTCCTGGAATACTACTCGCCATACTTCCGCGACCGATTATCAAAATCAGACCCCAGGCTAGGGAGGCTGGTCGTTCAGGGACACCCCGATATCTTTGGCAGTGTCGTTCAGTGGCTTTATATGAATAATGTTGTTGGCAGAGATGGAAAACGCCCAGCGTGTTGGTACCTGCTCGAGCTCTGGATCCACGCAGCGCAGTTCAAGATGCCGGCCCTTCAAAACGCTACGCTGCGAGAATTAGACCTTGCACGTCTCGAGGAAGGAGGACTCCCGTCCCACGAGCTTCAACATGTATACCAGCACACTAGAAAATGCAGTCTTTTACGCCGCTACATAATCGATACATGGCACAATCGACCCCTTGATACCCAAGACGACTACCCAAGAGAGTTGCTGTTCGAGCTTGTCAGCACTATCAAAGTGAGGCGTCGAAAGAATAGAAAGTTGTTGTCTGAAGAGGAGCTGGAGAAGTACTTTGTCAGCGAAGATTGTGAAGATGGCGTATCTGGATCTGGAGAATCTAGGGATGGTTTTGTAGGAGAATCTGCTGGAGAGTCCGAGGATGAATTACCAAATGAGAAGTCAATGACTTCCACCCAGGGGAAATCTACTCTTTCACCAAACAACGGCCGCGAAATTCCCGAGACGGATTTGAATTTAGCTATCGAGAAAATGGAATGCCATATCGAAGTTTTAATGAAGAAAAGAAAAACGCCCCATTTGGAGGTGTCGTCGACCAAGCCGTCTGCCCAAGTAGCGAGTGGGTCTCTTTTTAAAGCACCAGAGACCACATTTGAGTGCCATCCGAAGGATGATCCGTTTGTTGAGTTTGCTGATCTCTTTCATTGGAATAAGAAATCACGGGCGGAACAATGATACCTTGGGAGGCATATTCGGTCAGGCAGGAACCCGGAATGGAATGGACGAGTCTTGTAAGAGTTTTTGTACTAGTACCATGTATCATGTTCCCTTTAGCAGCAATATCCTCTATGTACTCTATGTTAAAGTTGAACTTGTAGAGATTCTACAGAAACGCAGATTCAATAGCGCGTAAGTATGACCTTTGCAAGTTTCTGACGCGTTTCTTCGCCTCCATGGCTCCACCAAAACGAGCCCAAATCAATTCTCGAATATTCACCTTCTGATTTTCTTCCACCAACTTTCTAGCCGGGGCATCAGATACCAAGATGTCAAACTGATTCCTCATCGAATACCAACTCGCGAACAGGCTCTACCAATGCCATTCAGAACATAAAGGCCTTTCAAGGCCACAACCTCGAACATTCCTTCTACATAACGCCCTCATTCACTAGTCCGATTAATTAGAACCTATAGCGGCCTCTCACCAGACCCAGGTTGAGTACAAGGAGCTCCCAACCTTAATGTGAGTACACGAAGACTTCTCCAGATAGCTCCTCTAATTTCCTGTAGTCAACCACAAGACATAGTCGCTATATATATGCGCGGCAACTTATATTAGCCCTTCTAAAAGTATACTATACACAAAAACTTTATATATTATTACTCTAGCTACTTTGACGCGGCATTCAATTCGAGTTTCAAAGAAGGAGAAAGCCAAGAAGTATACTTGGAGGATACAGGCCCATTAATCTTTGGCTTATTCGTTAACTGGATGTATACACAGAAGCTTATCGTCCGAGAAGGGACCCTATACTTCATGTATTCGTCATATTTTCATCTATGGGTATTTGCAGAGATGAGGATCGTCCCAATGCTCCAAAATCAAGCCTTGAGAGGGATGGAGCAGATGGGAGTTAAATATGGAGTGCCTGGGCCTACAGTGTTTAGACTCTGCTACGAAAAGACTACAGAAGGCAGTCCGCTACGCCGATATCTTGTGGATACCTGGGACAACGGTCCGATTGACGTTGGAGATCATTACAGCCAAGAGCTACTCGTCGACCTTGTTAATTCATTAATCGACTCGGGAAGCCGGAAACAACGAGGTCGACTTTCCAAGGCAGAGCTGGAACAGTATTTCGTTGATGAGGAGCCCGTGCGTAGATTACGGATCAAGTCAGCGACGGCTGTCACGGATTCTTCACCGAATAACACTAACCCTTCTAATGCTAGCACTAGCAGCAAGAGGAAGCGCGACGATACCACCGCCGAGGGCTCCAAGTCAAGGTCCAAAAACACTAGCAGCAATTCTATCTAAGCAAAATCGATTAATACAGTACTGGATCGAACGGGACTAGCGCAGAACAAGCAACACCTTTCTAAATCAAGCTAGGGAGGGTCTTGAGGTAGTGGGATTCAGGAGTTGCAAGGGTTCTTTTCTATCATGATATGCTTCTTTGCTTCCAAAACCAATTGCAATGGAGGTTTTGCACCGCTCTAGCTCTTTGATGGCTGCATGATGAGCAGTCTAGAATCTTCCGACGCGCCGCAACAGTCTTTACAAAATGATCTTTGCAAACACTTTGTCTACGTTACACTCGTGAATTGATTCTCGCGTTTCTTGAAATTTCACCTTGCTCAATACACGCTAAACCTTTCAGGGTATAGAAGTATCTAAAGCTTTTCTTCAAATGTATAACTTATTATCTGATCGAACACTCGGATTGTTAGCCTACCTAGGGTTGTTGAGGAATTACAGGGGTGCTGGGCGGTTCGCAATCCCCGGTTAAGGGGAATGAGCCATGAAAGACAAAGTCTAGATGAACTATCAAATTGAAATGAACGAAAAGGAAAGGACATATACTCAGACTAGTTTTATCTAACTGTGTCGACATTACCGACAGTTTATATTACTCGAAACTCAAGGGAAAAGAAGTCATCAAAGCAAATAGCCCAAATTAGTGGATGAGCTATTCCAGCACCGGTCATCACCATTCAATCGATTAGGCCCAGAAGTCTCAAGTCTCATAGCGAGACAATCCCAGGTTTTCTGGCTAGCGTCGTATCCTGTTCCTGCTCGTGACAGGTGTCTTTCACTGGATCGTTTCTGAAAGGCCTATTTTAGTTTGCATTACAGAAACGATAGAAATCAAATACCTATCGATAGCGATTCCGTATTATCTATAGGCTACTCCAGGCTTGCAATAGTGCTGGCACCGGTAGCTTGCCTATTGTTACTTTCTTTCATTAATCTGAATCCGGCATGTAAAATAGATCTGAAGATACCAGTTCCAGGCGGTTGCAGTGCTACCATCAGTGCTGCTTGCTATTCTCCAGAGGAAGAGGGGATCATATCTTTGAAGCCTGTGCAATGGGGTGTGGTTCATGGTGCAGGCTCGGGTCTGGGATCATGGAAGAACCAAGATAAAGATTTTGGACATTGCTCTTTTAGTAATAGACTTGTAGCCCCACCATTCCCGGGGCTTTACTATGCTGGCGAATGAAGGAAGATTAGATTACCTTTACGTTAAAACCAGTACTAGACCCATAAAGCTGTTCATAACTGATACCGGACCCAAAATGATCGGACACTCCACCAAAAAGATATATCCTTAGCTCTAGAATAACTTTTATCTTTAGCTCTTATAGAGTTTCAACTTAAATCAGGTTATACTAGCGCTATACCTCTCTCTAATTCACCTAGTAAAGATAGATATCAAGAATAACGTCGAATTATATTCTATCTATAGTATTGCTGTAAGCTTAAGCGGGCGGTAAGGGGTTAAGGGGTTGCTCGCTTAACAAAGGAGCTACTTCCCTTCATCTCTTCGATCAACAAATGCTCTTCTTACTTCCACTGCTTGGTTACCACATTCTAATAAGCAACACGTTCCAAAGACGTCACCCGCAGAATGTGGGCGCTTGTAACATATTGGGTCCAGTTTATATCATTGGATGTTATATTTATTTGCGTTAATTATAAAATGCCGTTATTATACTTAAACGTCAGGTTATGGCAGTCTGCTAACCTTTTTTTTTGGCGTTGTGAAAGTCTCCCATTTGACTCCTGATCAAACCTTACAAGTGTCCATACCACAATCCATTTGGAGGACGCCCTTTTACTCGGTTGCAAGTGGGTTAAGGGGCGCTCTACCCATACCTACCAACAAACTGATACTCGTAAGTCTGATGTGTGTGGTCCGGCGTATAGAATAATGTGACTGAACCTGTTACTACACGCGAAATTGAATCAGCCAATAAAACATATCGCTGAAAGGAACAAAAGTTCAACGAGCTGGCTTGGGATATCGTGTTCTTTTCCAGCCTGGTAGAGAGGTCTTGACAGCATCTATTACGTTACAGGAGTGTCCTGTAGTTCAATCCAATCCAAAGTTAAAAGTAGAGGTTAGACTTGCTTTGCATCAAGTCTTTATATTCTTGGAATTCCCAAGTTGTCACAGGTTTTCTTTGACACGGGCACTTTTCGAGTAAAATTTACTTCTCGATTCGGAGCGAAAGTACGAAATTTGAACTCCAGGGTAAAAGATACACTAAATATATGATACCTCGCGAGTGCAAGTATGAGATAGTCATGATAATCTTACTTTTTGTAGAATTGGCGGGATATTCAATCAAATGGAAGTTCTATATGGGAGATACGGTACGAAGGTACGGTGTGCCACCAAACATCCTTTCCCTAACCTCAGGTGAGTTTTAAGACAGCCAATAGAGACAATGTGAAGTTTAAAAGTTGATGCTCTGACTAAGCCTGTCTTTAACTCCATCACCTCGACTAGTAGATGCGGAGCTTCTACTCCAAATCCTTGGGAAGTGTTGGGACAGTCCTGGATGGGCAAGTAGAGGAAGCGAACTACATTATGTGATTATATTCACCGCGACAGAGTAGTTTTCACCTAACAACCAAGATGGCTATTAGAAGAAGTATAAGGGAATAATGTGGCTAGTCAACTGTGTTTCAACTCAAGGTGTAAAAAATCAGAAACTTGGTCATGGCAGGAAAAAGGGGAAGACAAGTGATGTCAACAATAGAAAACACACATTGCGACCATTCATTAGTCTTTAGTACCGGCCTAGACAGATTGGTGCTATCATGTTCCAAACTTTACAATATCTGGGACAGCGCGCTCCATTTACCTGTCATGGGTTCATATCAACATATGTTCATTCACCTATATGAAGCTATTCACATGGGTACTGCGCACTACTGCCTAGCAG
The DNA here is from genome assembly GCA_007825325.1 of Lachnellula cervina. Lineage (NCBI taxonomy): Eukaryota > Fungi > Ascomycota > Leotiomycetes > Helotiales > Lachnaceae > Lachnellula > Lachnellula cervina. The sequence goes on along the minus strand of QGMG01000438.1, from coordinate 15,985 downwards.
GCGCCCGGCACTTATGGACTACTCCCGGCCCTAGTATATATGGAGATATTCTACTTATTTCCATTCTTCCTCCGATCCTTAGTTTAGTCTCTTTGTACAATACAGACACATCAAGTGATCCTTGAGATATCCCTCTGATAGTGCTGTTACAATCGAATCTCTAAAAAGGTTGCTACTTCTCGATCCAGGATGTCTACTCCCACAACAACTTCGCCATCGTTGCGACAGGAGCTCGGTATGTGTTCACATGCACCTTAGAGATCTCGTGCCAGAAGAATATACATGCTAACTGAGCTTCCAGGAACACTGTCCAAATTTCCTCGAGAAGTCCGCGACAAAATCTACGGCCTCGCCCTGAATTTCAATCCTCCAAACTTCTTGCCCCCTCCAGGCCATCCTCGCATCAGACTCCTCCAGGTCTCGCACCGCATCCACGATGAAGCGGAGAAAGCGCTATACAATACCAATTCCTTCCTCATCAAGGTCGACACTGATCACACACCACGAAATATATCCGTCATGGGGACCCGTGGCTTTAGCATCCGTGTTGCACCCTTCAACGAGACGGGCACCCGTCACTACTCGTACGATACCTTATTGGGGATATCTGACCAGCGGATGCCTCCCCTACAAATGCTGAGGCATGTACAAATCTGGGGCATCGATATCAGGGCTAGTTCCTCGTCGGTAGTGGTGGGTCAAAACACAACTACACATCCGATATACTTTGGACCCGAGCATCCGACTTTCAAGCCCCTATCAGTGGCTATTGAGGAAGGGTGTGCTATCTTAAGGCAATGCCATCATGTACACAAGCTCGCGATCTATCTCGAAAGCAACGAGCATACGTCTAGCAGCTTAGAATTTCTCATGAAGCCGATCGCTAGATTGAGGAGTGTCAAAGAGATACATGTCTTTGCTACGTCTTTTACGGGGCCCGATTACATCAATTGGCAATTGAAAGCTGGCTACGGTCGATACCTGGCTCGGATTATGGCTCTCTCGGAGGCTGCCGAGACCCCGGACTATGTACGTGACGATGAGGATGAAGTTGAGGAAACCCCGGGAATTTTTAAAATACACAGTAGGCGCAGAACCCAGAGGCGATGACTAAACCATTGAGCTATCAAGTCACCCAATAAGCCTTCCGAGCCCAAGGCATTTCTATATTCCTCTAGTCTCAAAGAGAATATAAAACTTTGTTTCGCCTTGAAAGTTGTGTAGTACATGAATCGAAAACAAACTGATGTTCTTGCTCTTATGTATCATGACAATGTGATTTCTTTGATGCTTTTATACCAAGACCGACGTGTTTGTGTAGTTGAGGTTGTCGTTTTTGGACATCATACCTACTAATCAGCGGTGCAGGATGTTCGATTATTGTCTGGGACTTGTTAGTCTTAGAACATGAATTGGATTTGGGGCGAGAATACCAAGTAATGTTTATAGACCAGAAACTTTGTAGGTATGGACCATAGATAAAGTGCTAGTCGTGGCAGTCATTTATGTTGGGAGATTATCCATTCTGATCACAGTATGATGCACAACTCCCATATACCAGAACTTTTATCCCTTTTGTTACCGTAGACTCTGCCTCATTATACAATGCCATGCACTTAAGCGGCCCAGACTCCAATGTGACAAAACAAGATGTTCAGATGCAACAGAAAAAATGCACCATTGCCAGGTATATCGCCAAATGCAAAGCCAACTCCACATCACCAGTATTCCCAAACTTGCCCAGTTGCGCCCATTTACAAAGAAGCCTGCCCCGTCTTTGACCGCTTCACGACCTGCCCCTCTGGAGTCTCAATCTCGGAATTATTCCTCTTCTTGTAGTTGGGAGGACACACGTCACCAGCGCCATGGACGTGAAAGTAGCATTTATCTTCAATCTCACGGGGATCCTGTGGCTCTCGACTGCGACTAAGAGTGATGTACGCATTGTTGAAGCTAGGATGATCTTGGAACATCTTCAGTACTTCGCTTGTTGGCAATTTCGATTCCCACAATTCTTCTTCTGTTTCTGAGGAAGGTGTCAAGATCCAGTGTATGCTTTCAAGGCAGTAGTCGCACAGTTGGGAGTCTTCTCCTGTCTGCGCCCAGGCTCGACTCATAAAGTCCGTGGAGGGCAGGTCCTGCATCTATGTATTAGATCATGTACTGCATTCTTTCTGGCATGGAGACCTTACATTGGTTCTCTTGTGATACCGGAGCAGGACAATTATGATGAGATCTTGAAGGTCCGGGAGGCAGAGCTTCATGGCGAGTGCGTAGAAAGCGACCACGTCCCACGATGGGCGAGACACCGTGTCAGAGCCAGTGATTGGAACCAGATCCCTCAGACGTCGGGGATTAGAGTTATATGCCCACTCCATGAGCAGGTCGAATGCAGCGGGGTCGTCCTCTGGCAGCTCGGCGACCCCGCCCGCCTCCTTGAATGCGCCGTTGAACATCTTGTCGAAGTAGGGGATGCGTCGGCAGAGGAAGGATTTGTGGACGCGGAATAGCTTCTTGTCGGGGCCAACGAGTATGTCAACCATGCTGGTCTCCATCTTGCTTTGAAAGGGTCAGCATGGAGTATGATGGGTGCGGGGGGGTTCGGACGTACTCGAGGAAGGGCGTCTTGGCGGCGACGCATTCTTGCGAAGGTTTCGATGGCTTGATCGCATGTTTGTCTGCAGTCTCTAGGGATACGATTTCTGCCATGATGAATTAATGATTAGAGGTGGTGATGGTTGAGTCGCAATTGGGAAAGAAAGAGATACCGGTATTGATCAGTGTCGCTAAGTTACCTCCGTACACGAGGCTGAACTGAACCAAAACTAGTGCGAGGCTGAGGCAATCTGATATTGACAAGGCTTTCATATAATTCATTCCGCGATTGCATTATTTGACTCCCAATCTGCGATAATTGAGTTGAGCTGAGTTAATTTTCGAGTTCAGGATTTGATATGAAGAAGCAAAAGCCTGACTACCAGATTGGTATTTTACACTCTGAAGAATGATATCAGCTACGGTATTGCCAGTTGTACAGTACAAAACCACATCTACACCAAAGCACAATAATAAGAGCTGCAGAAGGTTATGTGCTAGAACTAGCCGCACAACAGTTCTGTTCCCCTAGTCAGTCCTTCGGAATACGTAGCTGTGATCGAATGCAGCAGCACCCTCCACGTCTACGTCCAGCAAACAGCAGTCGTTGGGAGGCGGCTTTCCTCATATTTTTTGCAGGCGTGGTGAAGTCCGCGAGTATATACAGGTCCGATATCAGCACAAAAGTCCGAGCCAGTATTGCAAAGTCGCACAGCTGCTCACAGTTTCCTATCTTTCCCCAACACAACACCATGCCTTTTCTCCGAGGCCGGCCACGCATCCCGAGGCGTCGAGGCGTCGAAGCTGATGTGATACTGCTTCAAACCACTATCCCGGGTTGTTATGTTGAGAAGCTCAAGATATCCTAGTGTGTAATGAACGGGGTGGTGCTGCGGAACCTCGAGCTCGGAACTTTTTAGATTATGAGGCTTGTGACGAAGACGATAATTGCTCCTCTTGTTTCGCGCGGCGTACATGCACATGCCTACTCCGTGATGAATGCTCTTTGTCTGCCGGTGATACATTACAACCATTGTAACAAGGTTATCGAAGGAATGAGGGTAATTTTCGGGCAATTTTGCTGTATTTTCTGACGCTGGCTCATCTCCGTTGAGAAAGAAGTCTTTCAAGGTACTGTACATGATCCTCTCGCAAAGAAAGCATTACGCTTCCGGAAAAGGTACTCCTCAACGCTAGCATAAATTCGTTTCGACCATGTCGGTGCTACTTTGCTTCTCTATATAAGTAATTTCCCCACCACGGGCTAGGCTAGGTGTATACTCAGAACTCTGATGTTCCACGGTAGATTGGTGGAGACTGGAGGGGTTGGGAAGGGTTCAGGAAAGTAGTATAGTCTTTGGTGAAGAAACCCAATCCTCGATTGGAACAGTGCCATGAAATACAAACGCAATTTTCAATGCTTGAAAGATGGGGAATAATTGCTGATGGACCAGCTTGACGTCGGTGCATTCAAGGCTCCCTCATTTTCATTCGAAGCCTTCGAGCTGCTAACAATCTCGCCTGTGGTGCCTGCTAAAACTCGAGTTGGAATTCCCCATCCAAAATTAACAAGAGAAAGACAAATACTAGAGACTAAAATGTGACAATAATAACAACTTGTCGACAAAATTGCGAGCCGAACCCACGTTAACCGAGAAAACATGCCGCTCCTTCCATTTGATCCTTCGATCGCGATCATGCATACCGGCAGTAATCTCAGCGATATCCGCCCCGGTCAGCAGCAATATGGAAGTCGGAAAAGTCGGGGTTCACGGCATAGTAAACTTTGCAAGTTCAATTTACTAAGAAGCACTATATTAAGTATAGTGGGCAGGCCACGACTTACGAGAAAGGAAGGAAGGGAGGAATGCTCGAGTTTTGCTTTGGCGGTAGATTTTAATTATTAAGATGTTGGGGCGAACTAGATGCCGTTTGCTGGATCGTACGGAGTAGACCCTGAAACTAATCTGAGCCAAGACCCGAAGAAAGCAAGACCGAGATGAGACGAGACGGGACAGACGAACTTTGAAAATAGGAAGTCTCACGATCTCGGGGAATTTATTCCCACTTGGTGGAGACTTGTCTTACACGTACACGTACTCGTACAAGTATGTGGTTGGTAATGAAAGATCTTGAAGAAATGGGAAAACGACGAATCCTATAACGTACTGTACAGGAAGAAAAGCAGAAATCAAACGAAACACTAATAACAGTAGTGAAGCTGGTTGGATTTGCTTTTCTGTTGAGAGAATCGCATCTCGGAGTCGGCATCGCGAGAGTTTGCGCGAACCGAAAAACGGACTCGGACGTGCATGCCCATGTCAACGTGAAACACAGCACTCGGGGGCGGTGATGAGAATGATTGGGAACCCCTGAACAGTTCGCAGCTGATAAATCACTTGATTGCGATTCTCCTCCGGTCCAAGTTTCCAACCCTTTGGATTTCTCCTCCGTTGTCTTTCTCACTCGGGACTGGAGGGGAGAGGAGAGGAGAGGGTTGTGAACTGAGAAGATACGGTGTGAGGTTGAGGTCGGAGAGAACCAGTCAACGACTTGTGTGACGGCGCCTTGCTCCGTACCCAGGCGGTCAGGACAGGGCTCTAGAACAGCCTGCAGTAGCAGTAACATCCTAGTTGGGTACGCCACGGAGCACAATGCAGCTACAGTACAGAAGCTTGAGAAGCAGGTAAAGCAGCCACTGGAAATCAGTTGATCTGTACACCATCTGCCGTGTCCAACGTGGTAGCCACGCGCCGCTTTGTGGCTCCTCACTGTACTCGGTACGGATTTCGTACCTACTTCGTAGAATACGCTACGGAGCCGTACACTACCTCCGTACGATGGTACCCGTCCCCCCGTTGCTGGCCCCTCAAGCCCTGTAAACGGTGGCCTCTGATGGGCGGATCTCCTTTGGTAGCGTGTTTCCGTTTAAGCCCCCAGACCCCCACCCAGGCCACCCCATCCCCTCCATGGCCAGGGGTGCATGTACAGTATACACTACTGTACTGTACGGAGGTACCAGGCACCCAGCGATGGAGCAAATTGAAGGGAGAAGCACCTGGGCCCAGACAGACAATACGAAGGCCGCTGACCACTCGCAGGACCGGAGACAAGGTCCAGCACTTTATTCTTGCCCGCAGGCCAATCACCGCAGTAATCAAGTCATTTCCTGACCTGACGCTATCCGCATCCTGCGATGGTGTGGTTGTGGTGTAGTAGGTACGGTATTTTGGCTTGACCTCTTCTTCTTGTCACTGTACGTTTCGCAGACTGAACTGAACTGAACTGTTGAACGGAGCAGTGGCAGCAGAGAAGGAGGGCAGGAACGACGACGACGACGAAGACATCAACTATACCTCTCTAAAGTATCGCACCGCAGATTCGATTCACACCCGCACACGCTTCATCGCTGCTTGATCTCCCAACATCCGAGGGCTCGAGGCTCTTCTTGCTTTCTTGCGTACACACGGCCAACACTTCACTTCCTCCCAGCATTCATTCAATACCAACAGTACTGTATACCACGAGGTATCCGTATCTCTTACCACGCAGCTTCGAGAGCTTTCCATTTCCCACGTTCCTGTCTCGGAAACAAGCCTTTTCAGGAAGATCCAAGTCCTCACGAACATCCCGTTCATCCTCGAGTTTGATAAGGTTCCCGAGGGAAGATACTGTACAACGTTTTGAACACGACAACGGGGTTGCACATCATTTCGTGTGGGCTGGGTTCTTACATAGTAGAGGGCGGACCAGAAACAGGTGGTCATCGCATGATAGAGTTCCACAGGCGCTGAAACACCAAGTGTTCGTGGTTGATTTCATATGTCCCGACACCCATTTTCCATTTTCTTCTGTACTGTATCACTGGACTGGACTGGAATGTACGAGTACTTGGCCTGGACGAGTGAGCACTGGCCCTGTCGTATGCCGTGGAAGTCCAGGTACGAGGTACAGTACTCCACTGTAACACAGCTTCCGCGAGGCTGCCCGTCATCGAGCACATGTTCTTATCTTTGGTAGTCCGTTTGGAGAACTCCCTCTTGCGACATTTACCAGGGCCCTCGAATCGGGTGGCTCCCTTGCAGTCGTTCGTTCGTTTGCGAGAACACTCAGATGCTCATCCTCTTGACCCCAAATCGTTGCTTCCTTATTGCTCTTCTTTTATAACTGGTATTGCTTGCGTTGCTGGTCAATCGCTAATTCTCTTCTCGGTGCAGTTGGTACGGTTCGAGCTGAGTTTGGGGGTGGTAGAACGCAGCGCACCACACTGGCCACGTCTAGACGGACCATTTGACTGCTTCGAATCTACTTCTGAGATGCGACTACAACATTTGCCTCTACATTCACGCATATAGACTTCAACTTCAGTCTATTCTTCAGCCTCAGGTCCTAGCGACCTCCCACGCTCATTTCCAGACTTCCCATTCGATAAGGTTCGACTACTTCATCATATATTCACTTTGCAAGTTCATTCATTCGCAGCCCATTCCTTCAATATAGACCACTCCGTTCAATATACCCGTGCTATTTCCCAATACAGTAAGAGGTCGCCACTTGTGAATCCAGAGATTCACAGCGACAATCCCAACTTCCACACGCAACAACCCGGCTACGGACATATATTCAATCCGCTATCTTGACGGCTTCATGCATATGCAAACGCGATAATTGCGGAGTACCAGACATTTGGATTGGTCACGGGCCCGACTTTCGCGGATTCCATATATCCTTCGGGATCCGACATCAACTGTTAAAAGACGACATCAACAGTTCGCATAAATGAGTGACCAGCAATGGGAACCACCGTCCACGACGCTTGGACGGGGTGGAGGGTCTGTGAAGAGGGCGAGGCAGCGAATGGAAGCAGGTTTGCCACAAGAGAGACCAGCGCCGCCACCGCAACAGCAAAGGCCCTTTGCCCCATCTCGCGCCGCGCCAGAACCGTCAATGAATCGATCTAGGCCTCCGATGCCACCAGCACTGGCAACATCAAAAGCTGGACAGGGTCCGATTGGTGTAGCTATCTCCAGACCTACTCAAGTTCCCCAATGGCCATTGGCAGGGACAATAGAAGGGCCAGATGCCCGCAATCAGCAATACCAACCGCCACCGGGTCGAAGTATACCCCCTCAGCGACCACCGCGTCCCAGTCATGTACCTTCAATGCTAGATGCCTCACGGCTACAGGAGCACACGCCTTCATTCCAATACCAACCGCAAGATTCACCGCCAGAAAGAAGCCAGGGGAGAGGATTGAGGGCTGAAGAAGAGGACACTGACTCGCCAGTTCTCGAGTCACCGATGACACAATCGTCACGACCTTCTACCGTCTCATCCGTGGGAACAATACCAGACTTTCCAATTCCCATGCCGCCACCACCAGCTCCACCGAAAAGGAGCGGACTTGGACCACCGCCAACTTCACGGCGGGGAGCTTCATCCTACTATTCTCAAGCATCATTCGTGTCGCCAATTCCGGAGGAGAGTCCCAGAACACATGCTTCTCATGGGTCCTACGCTTCAAGCGCTGCCATACCATCAAGTTGGGGATCAGACTCACCAGGGTATCCGTATGATGAGGATGAGGATGACGATGATATTACGGAACGGGGATTTGGGCACGATGTAATTGAGGAGAGGGGCGAGTCGAGAGAATCTAATGTGGATGACAATGAGGACCGGGGATTAATACGTAGTGCTAGTTTGGGGAAACGAGCAAAACCATCCATGATTACAACGAAAAGCTCCGAGAAAACAGAACAACATCGAACGTCTTTAGTTCCACAGCAAAACCAGCAGGAGAGAATGGGTGTAAGGGATAGCGGTGTAGGAGGAGCACTGGCGCCTCTCCAGACGAAAGGTACCCAACGGGAAACAAGATGGCCAATGGTTGGGAGTCCAGACTCGCCTCTCGCAAGCGGAACGGGGTTCATCGAAGGTTCATCTTCAGAAGAATCGGTGCCTACAGTGGCCAGAGATGTTACAACAGATCGGGCGATGGAAACTGGACCTCCTGCTGAGCGAAGGGCGAGTCAAATGTTGGGAGCGTACAATGCTGCGAGTTCGCTACAACCTACAGCACCAAACCCGGCCAGAACTCCAAGTCCAGGCTTCAGCAGACTTTCCGCCATCAGGAGACCACCTCGCCTTGATATTGACGCTGTTCGAGATGCTGAAGCAAGAGGCAGTCTGACAAGTCTTCCGGATCTTATTCGACGAGCAACCCGACTGGCAGCCATGATGGACCGTGGAAAGCGACCAGGTAGCCGGCTCAATGATCTTAATGATTTCCCTATGACCGGTGATGCGAAAGACCGTGATTTGCATTGTGAGTCTCTGTTCCCGTTGCTTTTTGCGCTTAGCTAATAATCAATTCAGCGTCTGGCAATGAGAAACGCCGTTCTGGTCTTTCTGGTATGCTTGCGGCTTTTCCACCACCCGGTGTAGCAACACCAAGAGACGGTACTCCACGTCCCATGTCGTCTTGGCCCTCGCCGTACCCCGGATCGGATGGGGATCTCGATGCAAATGGCCAAGCAAGAGAGAAGAAGCGTCGTCGTTGCTGCGGACTTCCATGCTGGGGTTTCTTCCTTGTCGTCTTAATACTCTTAATTATTATTGCAGCCGCAGTCGTCATTCCTCTCGAATTCTTGGTCATCCACAAACCCAAAGCTGCTTCGGCAGCCTTGACGCCCGTTCAGAAGTGTGAAGCAAACTCAACTACAGCTTGCCAAAATGGCGGATCGTCGTGGGATGACAGTGGTTCGTGTGCGTGTCTGTGTACAAATGGATTTACCGGCTCAACTTGCTCTATTGCTGGCTCAGCAGGTTGCGTAACAACTACCCTCTCCGGATCTGACCTGCGCGATGTCACTATCGGAGACTCTCTTTCCCGTCTGATCTCGGGTGCTCAGACGAATTTCTCAATACCTCTTTCGGCAAACACAATCCTGGCACGGTTTAATTCTGCCAGCCTATCATGTTCATCTGAGAATGCTCTTGTTACATTTGATGGCCAATCTCAACGAACCAACCAAGCTAACGATTCTGTAACGCCTACCTCAACGACAGCTTCTGCCACAGCTTCTTCTCAGAACAAAGCGCGAGACGATCACAAGCATAGGCGCAGAAGTTCGCCCCCAAGTCCATCAACTTCTAACGGCATCATCTACGATAGTTCATCAGCCCCTTCCTCGGATACTGGCTCTGCGACATCAGCGACTCCCTCGGCCAGTCCAACTGCAACTTTCACAATTACGGAAGAGGTTTTGGACTTTGCTCGTGTTGTTGTATTATACGTCTTACAACAAGAGGAACTTGAAAATGCAGAATCGGCTCAGACGGCACTACAAAGGTTTTTCACGCAATCAGATACCTTTACCACCAACGCAGCCATGAACGTCAGCTTAGGCAATGGGAATACGGTCAATCTACTGGGCTACACGGTTAGTGTGGGAAACGGAACTGTAGGCACAAAGAACGGTTCGCGGCGGAGACGAGACGTAGGTCGCCGGAGCGCCGACTTGTGGATATCATGACCCTAAACATGCAGCTTAGTCTGCATTTTGTACATACCCCATCTTTTCAATTTTTTGTGTTTTACTTTTCTTTTCCTGTCTTCATAAACATTGGCGGCGGCGCTTCTTAAAGTTATGGCTTCAATAGCCCTGCTCAGAGAGCAAAAGCGTGCATGCAAGCAAGCAATTTTTCCTTTTGAGAGTTTTCGCATTGTATCTTCCTTGTCAGAGGAAGTTGCATGGGGGGATGGATGTAGTAAAGTCAGATGGATCAGATCGGATCTTCAGTGGGTCTGGCATTGAAGGGGCGAGAGAGGGAGAGGTGGATGTAGTTAGTTGGTGGCTGGGGAAGAGAAAGATACATGAATTATAATGCAGGAATTCATGACATACGTACCTTGTTGCTTTGGATTTGAACGTGGATGTGGTGGCTGCTATTTGCTGCGTAGACATGAGAGGAGGGGAGAGGTGGATATGTGTTTACATCATGGTTGATCAGTCCTTTTGCTCCCTACCTTACGTTACTTTTCTGCTATTCGGATCCTCAGTTTCCACTTTGCATAGCTAACTGAACCAAGTAGGAGGAACGTTATTCAGATGGGACCGACACAAGTCGTCAGAGCGTGTAAGGTATTAAATATCCGATATATCATGATGCGTGGCTGGAAGTTCATGTTGTTCATCCACCGACGTCTCCGAGAGCACATCGGACGAACGACCTACAAATGCAAAAGCTGGATTTTCAAATGGATTTCTGGTCTGCGAGTGCCTACTGATAACAGTACTTGCAAGAACTCCCATTGTATGATAACCCTTCCCTACCCATTAACCAACGAGCGAGCAACGGGCTGTTTGGGTGTAGAGGGTTTGTTTAGAGTGTCGCCCCCGCCCCTCGCCTCCCCCACCCCCATTCTCATCTGTATCGCGCGGGGTGTGGGGCAGAGTTGCCTCGCCAATGTCCAGAGAAAGCGGTGGTTTGATTGGAAGTATGGCATATGCGCCACTTTCCTGAGACCTGAGCCATGAAATTCCCAATGTCTGGATGCCTAATACCATCTGTATAGATCTCTTTTTAAAATTGCTGTTGTCGACTCCTAATAAATCTGCAGGTTATGTAAGCGAGGAAGGTGGGGACGGCATTTTCAGGGGAAAATGAGAGCGAGAGTGAGGTACAATCCACATGTAAGTAGGAAGGCCAAGCCTCTAGGCATCGAGTCGTTCAATTTAGGGGGAAGATGGTTTAATATATGGGGTGAAAAATTTGGGAGTAGTGCTTACATTGTTTCTCACAAGATCTGCACAAAAAATACTCGTGTTCCCGAGCTCGGTTTGAATGACCAATTAGAGAATACTTGATTGAGGCCTAAAATGATTAGCATTTCAATCATGGAATAAAAATTCTTCTCGAAGCTTTTTGTTTTCATAGTAAGTAAAGTGATGTGTAAAGTTTGGCTTTGGTGGGAAGTATATTCATTCTTCGTATTCAGTTACTCAAACCGAGCTTGGCCATAAATAGCATCGAGTCATGTCGTTGGGTGAAGTTACTGTACAGAGTAAGCGGCTCGAAGCCTCCTTGGTACCACGCGAATAAGATTTGTTGTCTACCGTATTCGATAAACTCAGGGGCTAAATGATTGCATCTATAGCCTCCGTTTAAAAGACGCTAAAAGTCGTATACCTTACGCGAATATACGAATGATAGTATTCTGCATCCAGTAGCACACCTTTGAGGTAGCCCCTTCGTAAACTGAGTCAAATGAAGAGTGGTAAATCTCTGTTAGCGTCTTTTCGTTCCCCGTTATGTCAGCCTTAATTATATAGTATGCGAAGCTCAGCCAACTTGGCTGAGCCAAGGACAGCCCTAAGGAGATATGTTTATACGAGCTCTCCACATAGTACGCTCACCGCGGAAACTCGGTGCCTTATTGAGACACTTTTTCCTATACGCGGAGAGGTACGTCATGGCTGAATGGTTTTTATGTACCTTATTTGGAGGCCGAGCCACCAAAGAAACCGTTTGTTTTCTATAATGTGAGAACCTTCGGGTGCTGAAATACATAGAAACCCTGCGCAATCATATATTGTAGAAAGGTGCGGTTTGGGTGACAACACCCTGTTTATACATCTAACGAAACCTGACTCTTAAACTGATCCGGTACCCTATGTGTAATGCAAACCAATACGGTATCTCCCTGTACTATAAGTGGTTCGTTTGGCCCGACTGTCAGCGAACAGAGCCACGGAGGAGGTACCGAAAATAAGATTAGCAGACATAGCCCACAAGGCTCAAGTATCACTAAGATAGATATCCTAAAAAAAGAAGGGTCTTTTTGGGAATGATTGATGGGCAAGGTTGAGTCCCTCATAGGTGGATCCATGCATAACATCAATTCTAGCCTACTCGTATTCATCTCCCGTCAACGAATACAGATAAGCTTTGCCTAGATTATTCTTCATAAACACAAGTCCTCTCCCACTAAGTTTCAATCACATTCGGGACTTCACCATCGAAAAAATGTCTGCATTCGCCCACTCACGACGTATCCTCCTTACCTCACGTCGTATACCCTTATTCACCCCGCTCATCCTGCTCTTGGCTTTTGCTCTGGTATTCAAATACTACAACCTAGCAGACGACACGGCCTCTCTCCTGCCCTCTTTCAGCACTTCTCATACGTTTTTAAATTCCCGGCCAGCGTTGACATTCGAATCTGATGGCAGTTTCTGGCCCTCCTTTGCACCGCTCTTGGCAGCAGCAGCACCTCGAGTCGAACCCCCAACACGGACTGAAGATTTACCCATGTACTTCTATCACGGGGATGGTGTCGAGCGCCAGCCCAATGTTCTACAATGGAGCCGGGATTATATTGATTCCATGAAAGGCCATCACGAATGGTTTGTATCTCAACTGCAGCTCAACCCTCCGAAATTGCCATACAAGCCGAAAACAAGGGGGATCGTGACTTCTGCGGGAGGAAAGTACTTCCCTGTCTTGCTCGTTAGCCTGCGGATGCTGCGGCGCACGGGTTCTACATTGCCTGTGGAGATATTTTTAAAGAACAAGGAGGAATACGAAGAGATCGCCTGCGAAAACCTGTTCAAGGAATTAGGCGCCAAATGTATCATATTGAGTGACTCTGTTGCGGATTCCAAGATAAAATTCAACTTCGAACATTATCAGATCAAAAGCATTGGGCTGCTTTTCTCTTCTTTTGATGAAATCCTATTTTTGGATGCGGACAACTTCCCGGCTTATAATCCAGATCATCTTTTCGAAAATGAAGTCTACAAACAGAAGGGCATGGTGCTCTGGCCTGACTACTGGTCATGCACCGCATCATTATTCTTCAATGAAATAGCTGGGTTGGACGAAAACGCGCTGGAGGACCGACCTACGATTGAGTCCGGGCAGTTCCTTGTCAACAAGAAACAGCACGCAGATACATTAATGCTAGCAGCATATTACAATACTTATGGCACTGAGTATTTCTATCCACTGCTGTCCCAGGGTGGTCCAGGAGAAGGAGACAAGGAGACTTTCGGTGCTGCTGCCCTAGCCCTCAACAAAACCTTCTACACGGTCAACACGCAACCTCACCCCTACGGCGGAGACGGAGCACCTGTTCTTCAAAGTAACCTTGACGAAGACTGGGCTGCCAGCTTGGACAACCCCAACAGAAACGACAACGCACCTCCTCCGACTCCCTTCTTCATCCACTCGTCCTTCGGGAAATTGAATCCTAAATGGGCCCAACGGGATAGGAGATATTGGGGCCCCGCGGTGGAGAGCATAATGACGTTTGGCGAAGATATGGAGATGACTGTGTGGAGTATTATGGTTGATATGGCTTGTGAAGACAAGGTGCAATTCGCGGATTGGGGGCATAAAGAGTATGGGGGATATAATGGTGTGAGTATTTGTGATCAGACGCTCAAGACCTTTCATGTCATGTTTGAATCAGAGTATAAGGATCTTCAGGATGAAGAGGAGAGGAATCGAGAAGAAGAAATTAATATAGAAGAGGAATAGTCTAGTTTTTGTACCGCGTTTAATAAAGAAAACATTCCCATAATTGGCCTCTTCGGCCTTTTCATTATACTCTAGATTGACAAGCACGCCTATATTGTAGATTTAAACGAGTGTAATTCTTACAACTTCAGCGTGGTGCAGCCTAAGCTCAACTTCGTTTTAAAACAATGCAACTCGAGTTAGCTAGCCGGAAGTCTCAGCTTAGTTGGCTTTGACTTTGTAGATAAAGGGCGTTGGTGCTGTAAGTGTTATTTCTTCCTAAGCAAAAATTGTCAGCCATATGTGAACTTTACAATGATAGAGATATAAAGAGAGAAAGCTCAACAAGCTCGTCGTGAAAGTGAGGTGCAGATGAGTGGCAGAGCCGATGGTTTGAAAAGCCCGACGAGTTCAATTCTTGGGAATTGATAAAGGAGTGCACTTCATTGTTGTCTTCATCAAGCCCTTAAATACCCATTGTGGAGCTAAGTAGCAACGATGAGGGGATGTTAGATGTGATAAAGATAACTTCAAGTATTTTCCCACCGTAACCATTTTAAGGTCCCGTTGCTAGTTTTCCTCTATTTGTTTCTTCTTATGCACTTCCGTGTCTTTGCTCAATGTGAATGTCCATCATTCGCCCAAATTTTGCGGCGACGAAGTATGTATTCTTCACAAAGTACATTAAACCATCTCTCACCGCACGCCAAAAGCATAAAAGCCTTTCGACAAACTTCAAAATAAGCATTTATTAGACGAAACTCCTCTCTAGTCAAGCTGTCAAGACTTGATAGCAATCTGAATTACTAACATCTTTCGAAGAAACTCAAACCCGCCAATTCGCCTCTTGTCAATCGAAGACGTTGGTATCGCCATGCACGGTGTACATCTGCGATACTCATTCGAAACACCTTGGTTTCACTCCTAGAGTGATCTTGCCAGTGTTCAGACACTGTGCTTCCCAAGTCATCTCAGCTTGTGGTTCTTGCCAGGGTTAAGGCCCTGTGCCTTCCCAGTCTTCTCAGCTTGTCGTTCTGCTGACTTCGGCATTTCTCTCGCAGCAGCCAAATTCGACGTCCGTTCTCTTTCCCAGATTGCGTCAACTTAGTAAGTTCGTTCTTCTCCACCCGTCTTAGCAGCTTGATTAGAGTGAATATATTTTTTGGCTTTTTTCCCGCATTCTTTTCTGCCCATCCACTCTAACCGACATGCAGTAGGCAGAGAACTATTCACTATCCACATATAAGCCCGAGTAAGGTTCTAAACCAACTACCTACTTCGTTTACCTTAATCTGCTCTGCCTTAAAATGCACCGTTCCCCTCTCTAACTTCTAAGAGCTATCCTATCTACTGAAGTAGAAGAACGCGAGAGCCTGACTAAAATACGCGTGCCATTTTTCACATCTCTGAATCTGAAACCCGACTCTTCTTTCAAGCAACAGACACCAAAGCTTTTTGTACCTATCAATCTTTCAGTACACACAAATATATACCCACCCGGTTAACAAATAAACAACCAACAACCAACAAGCGTGAACATCTGTCTGTACCCAAATATACAAAACACCACCATGCTCCAACTCACTCCGACTAACCAATCCAATCCAATCCAATCCAATCACGGAGGCGTAAACGCACCACGTACACCAGGCCCCTTACTAACACTCCAATGCGTCCAATCCACCGGCTGGAACTCATACTCATTAACCTCGCGATTCTCAGCACTACACGCAAAATCCACAACCTTGCGCTGCGCCCCACGTCGCCACCGCCTCTTCAACTCCCCGTACAGCCGCCTAGTCTCCAGCACGCACTGCGTGCGCGTGGACCTGGTGCGCGGGAAACCGCTACTAGCAGCGCTGGT
>QGMG01000437.1:0-29252 GCA_007825325.1 Lachnellula cervina | reverse complement strand
TTATTATAATAAGTCTAGGGCTCTATAATAAGAATAATATCTATACTATTATTATAATATACTTATAGTAATATTAGATAATATACTATATTCTTTTTAGTATTATATAAAATAATACAAAATAGTTTCGATATAAGATTCTAATGCTAGTGAGTCTATTTCTACCTAGCTATACGCTATAAATAATAGTAGTTTGTACCTACTATTAATTATCTATAAGAGTATAATTAATGCTAGCTACTCTATTAAAGTCTATAGTAGTGTTTATACTATAATGCTTAGGCGTTATATTAATGCTACAAGTAGGCCTAATAGAAGAGAAGAGAAGAGCAAACTTATTCTAAGTAGCTATTATAATAGAGGCCCTACTAGTAATTAACAAATTAGAACTTATAGAGAATAAAGAGGTTTTAGTAAATCTAGCTCGATTTAATTAAGAGCTAGATAAGATATATTTGTTTATAGCTATATTCTAGAGTATTAAGAGTGTCTTCTACTTAAGCTACTAGTATAGTAGTTCCGTATTAGTATTCTTATCTATAGTATTAAGCTAGGTAGCTAATATTATATTTCTCTTTATATTCTTAAAGGCTTATAGCCTTATCTTATAGATAGCTATAAGCTTAGACTTCTTAAATAAAGTGATTTTCTTTCAAATTACTCTTAGAGCTACTAGGTAATTTTTATAACTAGCCTAATATAGGCTATAATAATTTATATACTAAGAGAGTCGATTATAATAAACTAGTTTATTAGTATTATAAGCATTAAGTCGATTACTATATTAGGTACACTATAGAGCCTAATTATAAATTCTTAGATTATAATACTCCTAGCAGCCATTAGCGTGCCTATAGACCTTTAGTGCCTTTTCGATAGAGTAGAAGTAGCCTCTAGTCCTAAAGAGCTAGAATCGCTTTATTAGCTCTAGGAATAAGATAATAAATATACCTTAGCTAGTAGTTGGGTCTAGCCTAAGCTTAGAATATTTATAATCGATTAGTTTATAATCTATCTAAGCTAAGCATTTCTTAGTAAGAATATCTTCTATGTTTACTATTAGCATTTCTAGGATCAAGTTATAAAACAAATATAGAATGTCTATAAGTGCATATATATACTATTTCTTAGGTAGAGCAATTTTATTACAAATGTATACTCTCTAAATAAGAGCCTTACTTTTCTTACTAATAAGCTTATTATAAATAGACTTGCTTATTAGATAAATAGTAAAACTAGTTTAAGTGTAGTTAACTCGAAGTATATCTAATAGCTATAGACTTATAGCTTTACAAATAGTAGCCTAAATATAGAAGAGGTTCTACTAGAGAGATAAGATAGTAGTGTCTTAGTATAGAGTAGCTAGGACCTATAAATCCTCTTTAGCTAGTTGTTTATAAGCAGTAGAAGCTATTATTATTTAAGCTCCACTAGAAGTAGAGGAGCTAAGATTTGTTTTTAAGGTAAACAAATAGGAGATTAGAATACTAGAAGGAGCCTAAGCACTATTATTTGTTAGGGGTTTTTATATAGCCCTATTAGTTTTTAGAGATTCTTATAATGCCTTAGAGGTTTAGATAGAAAGAGAGTTTCTAATAGAAAGAGCCTTATTACTACTAGAGGCAATAAAGTGATAAGTTTATAAATATATAATAATAGAAGAGATAAGCTTCTTAGCTATAGTTCTTTGCTTCTTATTATAGTCTCTAAAGAAGGAGGCTATATAGTTATTAAGAGTAGCTATAAGTTTAAGTGTAACCGTTTTTTATAAGAGTATAAAGTGCATTATCTCTTTAAGCAGAGAAGCTATAATAGTATTAGCAACACTATATTGCTTTATAGATTTTTATAATCTAGATAGTTTAATTAGGGGGACCTAATATTGCACTATATAAGAGCATTTAAAGCAATTCTAGAGGTTTAAGAGGGAGGTAGAAAGTAGTAGTTAGGTGTGCCTACTATTAAAAACCTCTATAGGAGGCCTCGATAGCGTATTTAGAATAGGTATACTGTCTATTGCAATGCAAAAGATACGCTAAGGGCTTAGCTATCTAATGCAGGTGTTTTAAAGATTTTATAATGTGGTTGTGTTGAGTTACAAACTAAACGGTTAGTTCGTGAAAATAGTTAAAGGTGAGATTAGACTATAAAACAACAAACAAACAGACAAACAAACAACCAATAATTGACCCTCGGGTTGCTACCGATTACACCATTCTATTTGAATAAGTTCTTGATCTCCCGTTTGATTCCAACTCCCTCCTCCATAACATCACGATTTTCAGACCAAACCCGGAACCCATTATGTTGTCGGAAACCCCCAAACCAGCGGCAACACCACTTCTGATGACTTGCCCCGTGGAGATCCAAATCTTGATTGCCAACCATCTAGCAATCAAAGACCGGAAAGCTTTACGTCACGTCTGCCGAGCGTTTGCTGTTGTCGGCGCAGAAAGCATTTTCGGAAAAAGCCTCGAAGTCATCGAGACATTCTCGTCCCTTAACCGACTTATGGAAATCACCACCTGGTCTACCTCACCCACCTTCACGTCCCCTCTTCTACGAGTCAAGGCACTGAACCTGTGGACCATCCACAGATTACCGAGCATCCATGTACCAGATCACCATCTCGTCCGCGAGACACGAATCGATGTCGGTGCATTTGGCGTTGCCTTCCAGCACCTGAAGAATGTTGACACCATCAATATCAAATCGCTATCGAAATGGTCTACTTCAACCTCTGCTCTTGGAACGCGAGGGATAGCCTTTCGGGACCGTCTATTCGGAGACGGGCAATCGAAGGTCGAAATATGTGGCCGCGGACTAGCTGCCATTTCAGCAGCTATACACGCTAATCACCATCCGATCCGTCATCTCAGCGCTGAGATCGGACTAAACTGCCTCCTAGATGCCGAAACCGTCACACACGTCTCTTACGCGTTCAGCCAGCTCGAGACAGTCAACCTCAGGATCAATCTCGAGGATCCAACCCCTCCATGGAATGAGAATGCCGACTTAAACTCTCTTTACCCTGATGAGACTCCCGATCCGAAGACGGTTGTTGAAAAGAGGCTTCTGGCGCGGGCTTTCGAAGGCGCACGAGAACTACGCGCTATTCGACTAATATTCGAATATCCGACCCAAGAGGAACAAGAAGTCCGAGATGATCTAGCGCGTGAGAATATTGAGTACTCGGCATGGAACAGTGCTTCGCTGCAAGACTATCTCGGCAAGAAAGCCTGGCCACACCTGCACACGCTGTACATAACAGAGCTCTTAATTGACGCCAAGTCCTTGCTCAAAGTGATCGGGAGAAGCAGCGACACCCTGAAGAACTTTGGCCTGAACAGACCTGTGTTTCGCGGCGACCAGTGGCCTGATTTCCTTCTCGCGTTGCACAAGTTGCGCGGGAACGGGATACTGAGGCTCGAGACACTCTTGCTCAGGGGCCGCTGTCAATGGACTTGGACACCGGATCTGGACTTCCCCTCTGGACGGGAGCACCCTTATAAACATACCGAGGACACTCGCCACGTACTGGCTGATTTGAAAGATGGGCCTGTCAACACTGTCAAGTTGGGTGACGAAATGGTCAAATATGTTCTTGAAGGGAACGGCCAGTCTCCATGGGACTTCTACAAAGTTCATGGTGCCAGGCTGCAGTGCCTATTAGTCGACGCGGACGTGCGTGGTAACCACGACTGTGAATTAGAGAAACATATTTGGGGCGAGTAGTTCGGTGATGGAAGAAGATAGGAAGGAGTTGATTATGAATACAGGAGATTTCTGAAACCTTGGAGAGTTATTGCTACGCAGGTCCTGATAAGACTGACTGATCCTTTTATATTCAGATATGGAGAAGTTTGCTCCCAGCCTAATAAATACGACGAAATTCCTCAGACTTATTCATGACTACTTTGCAACCCCACTAGCTCGATCAATTTGATGCTCCTTCCTAAATTACCATTAATTCCCGAATTCTCGTTTCCAATGAAAGCCCGTGTTTCCTCCCAGCGAATTGCATGCTATCATTCCGCACACGACGTAGACACGACGGACCTCATATAACTATCTTATAATCCACGCGTTCGCGGAAGGGCTGTACGTACTATTAAAAAAAGTTAGTTGAAATGTTTCGGGGAGTCTCACGAACTTAACATACCAAGGCTGTGCATAAACACCTGTCGCCTGCTTAGTGACAACTTGACAGGCACCTGTTGATGTGATAGATATTTTCGGCGAGTTTAATGAAAAGGTTCCGGAAAGATGGATGTCCTTGTCGGTGAATGTTTCGCCATCAGTGCAAGATGAGCGATAGAGTTCGCAATTAGTACCTAAGCCAAAAACATCAATGCGGCCAGTAGATACGGAGACGGCGACGGGCTACATCGAGTGATAAGCTAAGTTTCCTCGGCATATCCCGATAATACTTACGTCGTGTATGTACCATCTCCCCAAGAGTTCCCAATCTCCAAAACCGTCTCGGTAAGCTACTCGCTTTAGGCTGTGGTCATCTCCAATCACGAAAACATCTACTTCGTAATTTGATGAATTACCGACGCAAGCCACGACCACTGGGTTACTACAGCATTTATAGTCTTCCGTGACGGGCATCCAATCGGACGGTGTTAAATCTGAGCTTGTGTCCGTGAATGGGAGCCAGATACCCAAAAGCGTACGAGTTTCCAGATCAACTCCAACCACGAATAGCATTGAGTTTGAAGTGGATGAAACCACGAGACAGGCTGAGAGTGATCCGCCTCGGCTTTGAACGTATTAGTCAATGACATTCCAATTGTTCAGCACGTTGCAATCGCTAAGGTAGCTCACAAGGTTTTGCTTTGGTTCGTATAGATACCAGTCCATGTTAAAGCCTCATCACTAGTTCAAATTAAGTCTTTGCACACCGATCTTAACCTTTAAAGATAAAGACTCACCTAGATTTAACCCTCCCAACCCAAGCGGTATTGTCAGGCGCGACGATGAAAACAGCGACTGAATCAGTAGAAAAGGGGATAGCAACTAGCGATTGCGGAGTCATGTTCTCTTTGACGGTATTTGTGACATAGTCAGACCATCCAGTGCCGGGGTCACCGGGTGTATACCATTTGTAGTTGAGATGGCAATTCTTATCCCTACCAAAATGACGAATCATCAGTCACGATTGTTGTTCTAGTCATTCGCATGTTACTAAGGTAGGAATCTTACATGACACCAGCAAATATCTGGCCGTTTGACAATGTGACAACCACAGGATCTATGACTATTAGTACTCATGCTCTAAATAAAGGCAGTGAGGATCAAAAGAAGCGGGTTTTCCTGCCGAAGATGAATCGCGTGCCACTAAATACATGAGAATTAGCAGACTACCTCTACTTGCCCTAGAAAAAGATTTAAAGGCAATGATAAAGTTTGACACTTGAATAAGGGATATGTTAGACAGTTTCCAGCACGTAATTAGTTAAAGACAGGCGTTCCAAGAGGTGTGGTAAGAGAAGAAAAGTTGGAATGAAAAGCAAAAGGCTAAAGAAATGTGAAGTGTGTGAGAAAGATGGAAGGTGGACGGAGAATAAGTACCTGTTAGACTTTAGAAATATATCTAAAAAATAGCCATAGAATAAAAACAGTAGAGATGAATCACTTACTCAACACCGTTATCGTCCACCTCATTCCACTGGTTTGCTTCCCAATCTATACTGTTAGCTCAGAGTTGAAGGGTGTAGAAGCAAGGATGGGGAAACCGGATTCTGATCTCCTAAAGACGGACATACTTTGCAACCATAGACATCGGGAAGGTATGTTAGCATGGAATTCGAAATAAACAGGAAAACGAATAATTGTGTGCTCTTAAGACAGAAAGGAGGCTTATAGGGAAGCTTCGGAAGAGAAACATGAACCCCAAAGCTGTTGAAAAATTCATTTTTCAAGTTATAAGTATGAATATTGACTTACTGATCATTCGAAGTTCCTGCTAGGTCTGCATTGGTAGCTACTAAGGTGACTCCCTGGATAGCAGAAAGGGCCATCTTAGGTTTCCGAAGGTTTCTGAAGGCTATGAGGAGTTTATTTGTTCCGGAGAGCGTGAGTGGATCCAAGAACGTTGTTTAGGAAGTGCGTATTCACGCTGAAGACTTGAAATGGCGAGGCGGATGGGCGAGAAGAAATAAAAATGGATTTTGGTTGAACTCGATAGTTTTCGAGCTTCGATCAATCCGAAGGTGATGTAACAGGAGAAAAGGTCTGAGTGGTAGTACTGAAAAACAGGAATTAAATACAGCAGATGGGAAACGTCAGTGGCTGGAGCTTTCATGCCGTGTTGTTTGCTTCCAACAGGTGAGCTATGTAAAGGTCGTTGCCCGTATAACACAAGCACTACAGATTCGGCCATACTTCTATTTATCGCCACTAACTATTGTCTACGTAGCCTTACTCTATAGAATCAGTCAATAATGTCAAGTAAAATGTATCTTACACTACTCTCCGTCACCTGTTTTGCTCTGTTTTGCAAGCCAGGAATCTCTTCTATAGTTTATATAGAGGTAGGGATTTTCCTTAATAAAAAATAGGCAATAAACAGTCTTGGCGCTACTTAAACTATAGAAGGGATAGATAAAGAGGGGTTAATAACATATAGAGTAGTATAATAACAAGTTAAGAAAGGGTCTTAGCGGCGGCTAATAATATAAAGGGCCGGCACTGCATGTGAAAAGGATTATAGTATATATAGTTGCAGTATTATAGTATATAGGAAATCAAAAAGTAGAGACAGGTATTGCCGCCTATCCACCGCATTGCACTGTTGTGCTCTATAAGTTATTCTCGTTCTCGTCTCTGTATTCCGTACTTATATTATCTTACAAGCTGCACTATTTTCTTTTCCCCGCATTTCAACTCACTCCGTTTCATTCCCAAGCTGATGTTGCGTTCTTTTCACTGCACTGCATCTTCTATAAGTCTATACCCCTCACCGTGCAACACACAAGGTCTCCAAATGTATTACCACCCACTGCATTCTGTATACTGCAAACTCGTCACGGCAAGTTTTCATGATACACTACATCATTTACTCTTTACTCTACGGTTGCAACGTGTCTGTCATGATAGGAAAAATCCTGTTAGAACGCTGTTATGATAGCGTTTTCTATGTTATAGCATGAATATCTCTATTACCTCCTTCTCATTATAGTCTAAAATTTCTCTATCATAATAGGAAAAATCCTGTACTGTCCAAATTACATGAAAATCAATATCAATTCCATGTTAGAGAATCCTATACTGTTCAAATTATGTTCAAATTAATATTAATTTTATGTTAGGGAGGCTTTTCTTATTATAACCTAGATAATAAGGCATATTAGCTATAGGAAAAGTCATTTCACTCTGCTTCTATACTCTCCCTTCTGCTTCTACGTGTATTGCGCATATAGGTTCCTATTAATTATACCTTTCTTATTTTCATTATCTAAACAATTAAATTTGTTTGCTATTAGGAAATTATTTGCTATTAATAAATATATTATTCTATATATCTTTATCTTCCTTAAGCTTAATATTAAAGGCGATTTGTAGTGAATATAGTAAGAAAAAAGTGTATTACTCTTAGTGTTTTAATTTACTTCTATGTTAGAAGAGGAAAAATGTATTATTTTAGCATATATAGTATAAAAGGGTACCTTTTTATAAGTAGTGGAGCTATATAAAATTAGGTACCCATATAGCCTAGGTAGTTTAGTTACATTTTCTCAACTCCCCTATATACGCTAATAGCGTTTTGATTAGGTTTTGACATAGAAAATAATATCTAAAAAGTGTACAATTTTGTATTAGGATTTGTCTGCTAGAACGCTATTAAAACTATATTATTTCTCCTATCAGAACGTAGTTAAAACGCTATTAGCCTGATAGGGTTTTAACAGGATTTTTCCTGTTATGACAGACACGTTGCAACCGTAGGGTTACACCGATTTCACAGCATAGCCTCGTGTGATATTTCCACGCCGCCTTCCGATTAGTCTAGTTGCACCACCCACGCATGTTCATTTCCGTTTATGTGAATTTTCAAACGCCGTGTTCAGGTTGAGATCTATGTTTCTCAAGGTAATGTGGCCTGATGTGTTTGGTGTACAGGTGAGGGGTAAGATTGTGCTACTCAAATCGGAGTAAAGTTAGGCACTCAGAGTTGCTTATTTGTTTTTCTCCTTGTGCTTGTGGTTTTTGGGATACTAGTTTGGCTTTCTATAGAGTACATAATACTTAGTGTGCTGGCTTATAGGTAGGGGTCTTCACATTTGGATGATGGGCCTACTCTGTTCGTTGCAGATTTAGTATTGTCAAACGAGATGCCCACCTTCTACAAGAACCCTTAGTAAAGGTACTCGATATTTAAAACAGTGATTAAAAAGCTCCAGGTGCTGTATTGACCTACAACTATTAGATACCAAGAGAAAGAATTACTTTTCGTTCCAAAAAATCAATGAACCGAATTCGACACTGAAGCATCCCAACTCTTCAGCTAGTCATGAAAACGAAACCTTGGGGCCAATGGGCTACAAATCCATCGTCCCGCGAAGTAAAGTCAGAAATGCGAGATGACCAATATGACTAATCGTGATGCACTCCTCGCCTTTGATCAGCGACTGCTTGAGTGACAAAGGAAGTTAGAAAGCGGTGCTCGGCGGTGAGTTCCAACAACAGGAACGTATCCGCGCGTCCACGAACCTGTTGAGCTTGGGTGGCGCCTGTCCAAACTTCGTTGAGCTGGACCACATAAACGCCCGCATCGTCGTTTGTGTTAATTATTCCACTCAATCGCAGGGTGATGGAGCCCTTAGAAGGCATTAGAAACTTATTAGGCAAATTACTACCATCCGGTGCCTTGTCCATAACCTTAGGAAATATGCTGAATTGAAGCCCATTGTCGAATGAACCTATGTTTAGATCAAGCGTTGTTGTGATCTTTGACTTCTCCAATGTCCAAGTAGCTGTAGACGTACCGCTCGAAACCGCGGTTGATACCCAAGTCCCCCCTGCTTGGAATAATGTCTTGCCATCCAGGCCCTGCATTTTCAAGAACATGGGCGTAACAGACTTAAACCCCAGTTGGTTGGCTGAATTGTTCACCGCAGTCAAGGTGAAATCCAAGGAATGAGAGAGTGGATCGTATACGTTGACAAGACACGTCCAAGTCAAATGTGGGGTGTCAGTAGTCACAGATGTATCCGAGATATATGTACCAGTAGCATTGTTTTCGGTGTTTGTTGCTTCATCCTGGTGTGGCCAACTAACTCGGCTTCCATTTGGTCTGCACTAACGTTAGAAGTATGCGCTAAATGAGTTCCTCTTAGGAAGTCTTATGCTTACAAAAAGTCAATGGTTGCAAACATGTTCAGATCTTCATTCAACATAGTGGGTCCAAACTTAAGCTCGCCGTTGCCAGGATATATGAATTTGCCGACGCCCTGGAATGGTGCAAAATCTTTGGCTATATTTGCTAGCAATCTGCCAACGTTGGTTCTTATTGCCTTTTGCAACAGAATATAAGGCCAATTGTCTGACTCTCCGGCAATGACAGCGGTGAAATCATCTGGAATTAGTAACTCAAATCCAGTAAGAGGATCCTTGTCGGTGCTGCATCCGGTGAAACTTGCATTTGGGTTGTTGCAGACAGCGGAATTCCCACTCGTATCCTGGCAACCGGTGATCGTTATAGTGAAAGACCAAGAAGAAATCTTGTTGCCAATACTATTACACAGTTACACTGCTAGTTCTTATCGAAAGTAAGTGGTGCACGGCTCACCTGAAGTCTTCGGTCTGAGGGCCATAGCCATATTCTCCGCTGACCTTGAAGGCAGTCATTTGAGGTCCTGCTTCGATAATTATTTTCGACATGGTTGATATTCCAGGGGGCCTCTTCTCTGCAGCCCTCAACAGCTGAGTACTGGTCTGATGATAAGTGTTTTCCCTCCAGCGGCCACCTATTAAACTCATTTTGCGGCCGGATTTTATGTCTGTTCCGCCAGTTGTGGCATCAAGATCCGAAGGGAGCGTTTGCATTGAAAGACAAAGCTCCTTCAACTGCGATAGCAATTTGTTACCTCCGGGGAAAAGACGGTGATCGAGGACGAGAGTTCCGAAATACGCAGGACCTGCACTTTTGCCCGTCCCGCTAGATTTCCCTAGTTCGAAAATTAGTTTGCGATTCTATCGTTTAGGAGTGAGGTCTTCAAGTCGATCGAATTGGACGGGCAAGCTTTGTGATATTGCTTACAGAAAATGGCAGAGAGAGAGTCCCAGGAAGATCTTTTCGAGTTCCAACAACCTCGCAGAAGCAGAGGCAATTGTAAGAACTTCCGTTCGTACCTTTCATATCTTGACGAGTGCTTGATACTATCTGACTCGCTTCGTCGATATAAGGATAATACTTCAGTTGAAGTTTATTGGCAGCTTCATTCATGGTCAAAATGGGTCTTTTGAAAGGCGCGTCGAAGGAACTTACCAAAGGTCACTTTTTCAGGGCTAACTAAGCAGAAGTCAGCAAAGCTAGTAAATTTGGTACTTAAACTAACCTTTTGCGTTCGGCACTTTCAAGATCATTGTTTGCGTGAAACAGGACGCGAGGTTGTTTTCCAGGGTCCATTCTCTCAGACATTGTTGTACCTGACTGTATAAAGCGTTGTTGGCCGAATTTTTAGCCCAATCTTCGAGAGATAGCTTTTGTCCATTGGCCTGCGTGATATACGAACGGTTCCAAATGATAGTGCCCCAGTTGAGATCTGATTGAGATAAATTAGTGAGTTATGACCACGACAATTTTCGAATAATGTCTCACCTGCTATGGCGGCGAAAATCCGATGAATAGAGTATTCTCCCGGACATAGCTTAGTCGGGTTACTAGATCTAAACACGACGTTTTGTTCGGTATCCTCTGTTTTCGCCGCTGCTGCAAGATCTCCAGTTGTTGCATTTAGGCAAGTCAAGAAAGACAAAGGAGTGAAAGCAATGACCCAGCCATCGATCGTTTGATAGGTATTCCCACCGAGGAAAACCCGCCCTGTATCGAAACGTAGCTTCAGCATGAAATTGAGACTGTCACCCGATTCGATATCGAATTCTATAAAATCATTTTGTCAGTTTTGATTTTTACGACAATATCGTTGTAGTAAAAAGTTGAAAAGGCTTGAGCTCCGAATATATGTCGAGCATTTTTTTTACCTATTTGAGGAGGCAGCATTGTTGCTTCCAATTGGCCTTCAAAAACATTGCGATTGCTCCAGTTAATGGTTCGGGCTGCAAGGGGCTGGTTTTGAAAAAGCTTGGTAAAACCAATATTAATGGCAGCTTCAGAGACCGCACAGATTTGATCGTAATACTGCAAGTCGCCATTACCACCAGTATCAAGTTTGAAAGGACCAGAATAGAGGCTCAAAGACATTGTAAAAGTCAGAGTATTTTGAGTTGGACTGTAGGGGTGAGTCGATGTACTGATGAAAGACTTATTCAAGGAGTGCTTCTCGAAATCTTCAAAAGACTCTGGGAACAGCTGGGTAAAAAGATGACAGAGTTCGCCGCTTGCGATTTGGTGAAAGTCAAATTATGTGTATTCCTACTTCCTCATCCCAATCAGTCAAACGTTTCATTAAGATTCAAGAAGCACGACTGATTATCGTTCTACCGCCAACGAAAACTCTCTAAGAGTACAACATAATGCAGTCTTTTGATTTAGCTTGACATACTTTGGCTGTAACGAAGCTACTGGTGCTTGTGCAAAGCTCGTCGGCCGGCTTGAAGATGTCATGGCAACTTGCATTTGATATTTTCTTTGTGTTGTTTTAGTCCTCACTTACGTGTTAATTTGAAAGAATCCTCCACCCCTCACCTCATCACAGGCTCCTTGAGGGGCGGTCGGCTCTTGTGCCCCGAACTTTGGGAGGGGGTTGCGATATAAACACACCGGTAAGTAGCAGCAGGTTCGGGTTTGGGGTTAAGGAAGGCCGCACACCCCTTACCAGTCATTTTAAATCGATAATAAGCGTCTTGATTTAGATTTCCAATAGATAGCTCAGGGTGAAAAGAGCCTGCGCAAAATCCAGCTGTTTTATTTCCTTTCCCTAGGAGAAAACGTCCTCCCCCTTTCTCAGTCACGTTCGAGGTTACTTGATACAAGTCATGTCACTTGACTTTTATTTTTGGTCACTCAAACTTCTCTCACGTGCCGGCTTCTTGGTAACCACGGTGGCCCGACTAATTAGCGCGCACGGACTAAGCCGAAGTAGGCAAGGCGGATTTTAAGAGCGGGTTAGGCGCCGTGGTTCCTGCGAAGCCTCTAAGACCATATAGGAGATAGCTTAGTGTAGAATGCACTAATTCAAACTTCACTTTTTAAACACTTCGCGATTGTATTTCACCTACTAATCGCATTGCCTTCTTAGCTAGCATAAAAGTTAGATACGCTTCTTTTTTATACCTTCTATTATTTTTATAATATTCCCTCTTCTATTAATATATAAAGTATATAATTCCGCGCAGCGACTTTTAAAAAAAAGGGCGCGAAAGTTGTTGGGACAAATATATCACGTGGACACGTGACCTTAGCGCTAATAACTAAGCAGCAAGGTGGCCTTCACCTCCTCGCCGCAACCTTAGCTAGAACCTCTTCTACACCTAGAAATGCATTACCAGAACTATAATATATTACATTACTAGGCCATATCAGTGCACGTATAGTAATACTAACAAAAGTCGCGGATTTTTATATATACTTGAATGCCTCTTCTAGTTTTATAACTACGCTAACCTAGCGTAATATATAATAGTCTCTAAGGATTAGATTTACTATTAGACCCTCAGATAAGTGTCTTTATAGTAATCTAATAAAAATTCATAGAATACTAACTAGAAACAAAATACTATAGTTTTTTTACTTAATTTTTATACTAAATATACTTTTTTATTTATAACTACACTAGCCTAGTATGCTATAAAAGGTTCTTAAGGTTTATATAGCTTATACAAGCCTTATACAAGTGTTTTTATAATTATCTAATAAGTATTCGTAGAATACTTATAAGAAATATACTTAGTAGTTTAGGTAGTTTTGTAAGTAGAAGCTCTACGCGCGTATATCTTAGCACGCTAGCGTATTATTTAGTACTAGGGAATATATATAGGTTTAATAAATTAATAAAACCTTTTAACTTAGAGCTAGAGTTAATTATAGTTGACTTAAATTAAAGAGAATTATATACGCTTTCAAATGCACTCTTTACTTTTTTAATAATAATTTTATTAAAAGTAGATTTAGAATGATTTAAATAGGAGGCTCGTCTACACTAAAAAAGTCGCATATTATAATAAAATCTCGCATATGCTCTCAGACCATTGTTTGGTCTAGTGGTGTGTAGGGGGAATAGAGGGGTGTGATTGGCTTAGGAGGGTGGTGGGGCGGTAGGATTGCGCTAAATAGTCAGAAGTGGGTCATGCGCGTAAAACACTACCGTAAAAACCAAAAAACGAGGGTCTGAGAGCTGAGATTAAGACGGGATTTGGAACATGTGATTCAACCCCACTTTAGATATATTAGTCAGCATTGGTGATTAAACTACATTACCTCTGCGAGGCTTCCGTAGAACCTCAAAAATCAAGTCTTCACCTATCATACAACGAATTCCCCCCTGCTTTCATAGTGATACGTGTGTAGAAGAATGTAGGCGCTGGCGCTGGCGCTGGCAATCAAGATGTTTGCTATACGAGTAGTTCAAAACTGACGCTGTGCTAAAATACTTTCATGTACCCCGCACGCTGCAACCTCTTTCATATCCACTGAATTTTCTCTTCTGCTGCTATCCGCACTGCAATACCTGTCTCTACTTTTCGATTTCCTACATACTACAATACTGCAACCATATATACTGCAATCCTTTTCACATGCAGTGCCGGCCCTTTATGTCATTGGCCGCCGCTAAGACTTTTTATTGCCTATCTTTTGTTGAGGAAAATCCCTACCTCCATATAAATCATGGAAGAGGTACCTGGCTTGCTGACCTGGGTCATCTTGAAGTGAAGCTGCTGTTCAACCAATGTTCTGCAGGTAACCTTTCGTGAGCCTCACAACCTTTTCTGATAGTGGAATCAACTAGTTTTATCTCCCAATAATATATTTACTGTGAGTTTTGTCTCAATTCTCCCCGGGAGACCAAAGATCCGAAGTCATAAGATGCATATGCACTACACACTTTGCTTAGAGTAAATCTGGTGTTACCTTTTTGAATATACTCACTCTACGTACTACAACTGTTTGTGAACTCTAGTTTGGGTAAAGGAACGACCTCACAGTTACTTGTACCGCAGCTCGTACCGAAGAGTCGAAGCGCTTGTGAAGCAGCCCACAGAAGATAGATTAAAAACTTAGCACAAATCCCAAAAAAACAAAGGCGCAAGTCTTGGTCAGAGAAACCTTTAAATCAATCTCTGGTACCAATCTTTTCATCGATACTTCCCCTCGGTTACTTCAGCTTTGTCATTTTATGCCGCAGTAATTACCTGCACCTCTCAATCATGCCTTCTTTCATCGATGCGATCGCCGATAGCGTCCTTCCCGGCGGTCTACGGGAAAGACTGAATTACGCCAGTCAACTCTGGCCAGGAGAGCCTCGATCAGCAATTGATCAGTTTCTTGCAGCAGAAAATGTGCCGCCGCCGACTATTGCCGTCATGACTTTCGTGAGATCGCTCTTGGTCTACGTTGAGGATGACGAATATGTTTGTGGTGGAATCCTGGCACATTTGAGCGCTTATTCACTGGAAAGCTTAGCCGCATCGCTTTTCGATGCTGACTTGCTTGGAAAACAGTTGGCTGTACCTCCCGACGACTTCCCCGAGAATTGTAAGGACAATAAATTTTCTCGTCTCAAACAGCCTGCCATATCATATCAGTTTCATATTAAGGATCTGATCTGTGGTCTAATAACTTTCCCAACCAAAAATTCCCTACCAATTTTGATCGCGAGTTTTCCCCAATAAGACTTAACTGACATTTCGATATTCTTTAGGGAGCACTGTCAGATTGGAAAAAGTGAAAGTCGAGTTCTTCGAAGCTTATCCTCTCATTGTCTTGATTTATTTGTTGGGGGCAAACAAGTTCACTCTCGGAGATCGCCAAAAGCTCCTTGTCACCTTCATCTTGAACGCGATGGTGAACGATGAGCTCAAGATTGGGTCTCCGGAACTCTTGGCACAAGTGAAGAAAGCCTTCGCAGATCTTGAAGATACAGAACTCTCGGCGGCTTTCGAGTTCATCACGTCTTTGAAAACCCTTTCAAGTCTTGTCGAAGACCCTCTAGACGTGGCACGTCTCTACAGCGCCAACTATCGCTCTTTGAGAAGCATTACTGCCCAGTCAAAAGACAGCTTCAAAGGTCAATTGATGGCGGCTGGGACGAGTGAGACAACAGCCCTCAAGATCTTTGACTATGCCCAGGGCGTGGATTGTTGGAATGAGCAGCTCTGGTCGAATCTGATGTATTCCCGCAGAGCAGACTCAATCATGATTAAACCATCGTCTGCAGCGGAAATCCCCACACCAGTGGATGAGACAGTGAGGATAACCGGGCTCCTATTTTATTTCCCTGATACTGCTTGTTTCAGAAGTACTGCGAATGTCTCACATGTCCTGAGACAGCGTTTGCGCTCCTACAACATTCCCAAAGAAGCTTTGCTAACTCCCCGATCATCCAGTGGATGGGCCAGTCCCACAACAATCTCACTGATATCTTCCGTCTAGAAGACTTAACATGCGAGGAATGCTGCTCTGTCACCTCCTTGTCCGCTTATTTTGCCGACCTTCTGAGTTTACTCAGTAACACAACTTCGACAGGACAGAACATAGTGGCCACAACTTCGACAGGGCAGAACTCGGTGGCCACAAACCAGCCAGCAACCCAGATTACCCTGCTGAACCTCTTGTCTCAGAGGCGTCCAGATCTCAGGAAGCTGGAACTCACTTGTGCAAATTCACAGACCCTCATCCCGTACATAAGTCTCGTCAATGAGGTGCTTGAATCCTACATCCGGTACAAAAAAGGATTACCTGCCACCGATTCCGTTCAGGCTTTTAATACTCCTGTTGATGCTAAAGACGATGAACACTCCCTACAGCCGCTCAATCTCCCTGGAAACACAGACTACGAGGTGTACTCTAAATTGATCTCACAGCAAAGGTTTCCATTCACCTGCTTTCCCTACGATCTGGCACGGAACATAGTAACCTCGTACTTCGATACCTTCCGAGTCGCCCACAGTGAGTTTGTGAACGTGTTCCAAGCGCCACAGCGTATTCTGCAGCGAACGGCAGCAATAGCCATGACAGCTGAAGTGAAGAAGTCTTTGACCTTGGGAGCGGAAGAGCTTTTGGAGAGACAGGGGGCCGCAGAGACACTTAACTTGCATCACATAGAGTTTGCAGCCATTACTGGGGAGAGTTTCTTTCCACAGCCCTTCATTGATCTCCTGGAAGGTCTTTCAACCGAAACCGTCATTGATAGCGGCATTCCGGAGTATGAGACTTGCCAATTATGGGGCTACGAAAATGACGATACAATGTTAGGCTCTGATCTTGGTCTTACTCAAATCAAAAGCCAACTCATGCTGCGGTCTGGACTGGAATTTCAGGACGTTCTCGACCTTGTCAATACCCAACTTTTCTGTCAGCATTTGGTCATTACCAATGTATCCGGGTCCAACGAGTTCAAGGAATCAATAGCCGAATTACGACTGCTGTCTAGTGCATCAAGCCCGCCATTCAAACCTCTCAGTAGCAACATATGCCGAGTTTTGCAGTCCTTTTTGCGCCTGAAGACAAAGCTTGGGTGGTCAACCAAGATCCTGGACGCAGCTATTCACTGCTTAACAACCCGAGAGCTAGAGAGTAAGAAACCCTAAAGCGTGTATCCTAGCAACATTCGGCATTATTGGGGGGTATTCCTAATGGCGCGGGAAAGTCCAGACAATTGATATCTCCTGCATTTCACACCTCACCACTCTCTGTTAGGCAATGCTGACTTACCACTGTTGTAGATTCCCCTTCTTACAAGTCGAACGAACAGACTGAAGTCCTGCCTATTTCAGTCTATACGGTCAAAGGAATTGCTGCTATCGTTAAGCTGAGCGACCTGTGCGGAGTTGAGCCTGAACAGCTCCTTCCCCTATGGGGCAAGATTGATTCATATGGCGAAGAATCACTCCTTCACCGCAGGTTCCTTAGATCTTCTTCTGGTGTATTCTCTGTTCCTCAAGAAGGGGCCTACTTCCAAATCGGTGGCACAGTAGTTAAAATCCAAGCATACGGCACCAGCGTCTGCGCAAACCTCAACTGGCCTTTTGAGTATTTTCAAGATCTTCTCCAAGCTACAGATCTCACAGATACTGATCTGAGCATTGACACATTTTCTATCTTATTTCGATACGTTTTGATATGTCGAATACTCAATATCCCTCCTAAATTCTGCGTTTCTTTCTTCGAATCCTTCTTTGGACAGGAAGATCCCCTGGTAACGCCTACCGCTACGCTTGCTCACATAACGAATTGGACATCGCTATTGAACTCAGGCTGGACTATTGATACAATTCTCTTGGTCATTGGGCGGGGTACGAACAGCAATGGCAGCGGGACGAAAGGAACTTCTGGGCTACAGCTGACAAGAGCAATACTGGATGGTTCCGAAGCCTTAAAAAAGTCACTTCCCTCGCTGTTCAGTGGAGCGATTGCCACTTCTGAAGATGTTATCGAATGTGCTGGGCGCACCTTTGATTCAATTACGGCTAAGATGGTTGTTGAGTTTGTTGAAGGTACGTTTTCTTTTTTCAGCCATAATTTTCTCAGGCTTCTAGTTTGCTAACATT
The DNA here is from genome assembly GCA_007825325.1 of Lachnellula cervina. Classification (NCBI taxonomy): domain Eukaryota; kingdom Fungi; phylum Ascomycota; class Leotiomycetes; order Helotiales; family Lachnaceae; genus Lachnellula; species Lachnellula cervina. The sequence continues at coordinate 11,357 of QGMG01000437.1, read as the reverse complement.
TGAGGTACAGGTTCCCAGGTCAGAGCGATTACTGTCAGCTTTGACACCAAGCAAAATCTGCAAAAGCTCATAGATTTGTCAAAGACTTGGCCTCAGAAACTCTCAGTAATTCCTTCGTCGACAAGCCAGAAGTTTTCTGCTCAATTAAAGCTTTGCGGTATTCTGAGATCGTCCGAGAAGGAACAAATTATGAATGATACCCAAACACTCCCTTTGTTGAGTACCGCACTAGAGAGTCTTGTCGAAAACTCTCTTCTTCCTCAAGAAATTATTGAGGCCCGCTTTCAGACCATTTCAGGGCAACTTTCAAGCAACATCTTACTACAAGATTGGACGCCAACCCTGATAACTACGTCTTCGTCCTCAGATAATTCAATTGATGATATTTCGATCGAGTACGAGTCCCAAGTTCAGGAAAGGAGAGCTACATTCGTTCAATTGGCAAAGCCTGCAATTGTCCAAGATACTCTCACCACATCTATTCTCAGCAGCATGAAAGACCTGGTGCCAGACATTGATATATCAGTTATGTCAAATCTTCTTACGGATACAGTGAAGGTTCCTGTCACCCAGAATGGTGAACTCCAATCCGCTATGGTAGCCCTTAAGCAAATCAGTGTACCTGCCCAAATTACAACCGATGGAGAAGCACTGGATGCTTACTATACACCTACCACTACTGATGACTTCAAACTTCACTATACTGGAACTTCAGAAGATGCCCCTAATCTGATGATAGATGGAATTAAGGTACAATATAATACCGCCTCAAAGGCATGGAACACCTTTCGCATGGTCACCGGACAGTCATACCTGCTACAGGGTACATTCCCCTCTTCCCAAATTTCTTGGTCAACATGCAGATCAATGACGACACCGTTCGATATCGAAGACCTTCTGTCGGCGGCGACTATTCAGCGAGCAAATATTGTTTTGGACGCTATTCGACGTGCAGTGACACTTTGTCAAATCATGCAGTTAACTGTGTCAGAGCTTCTGTACATCAACCGACAAGCAAAAACCGGGGATGATATATTAGCGATGAATTTAAATTCGATGTCTCTGAGGGATGTAGTTCATCTTCGAGACTATTGCCAGTTGAGGGAGGATTTCAAAGACGTCGTTACGGACAGCGACCTGATTAGCCTGTTCTCATGGCTTAATAGCACCGCTAACGAGCTGGACATCGGAGAAATTGCAACAAAGATCGCAGCAAGCACTACCTGGCAGGCTAAGTTGATTGTAAGTATTTGTGTAATTTTTAATTCTTCTTTGATCAGCAAGTCGGAAAACTCATTTGAATGAGCACAGGATACTTGGAACATCCAACTACTCTGTATTTTCTTTTCATTGCCCTTTATGCAACGCTGACTCATCATACTGGCAGGAAAACATCCTTGTATCAAAATATCCAGGTCTTGCTGCTACAGATATTGTCTTAGCTCTACGCCAACATGATGCCTTTATGGACCTTAGAGCCATTTTTGTCCTTTATGCTCGGCTGGGCAACGAATCTGATATATCTTCTAAACCTCTCATGGAAGAGCTCTTCTACCTTGCGCGGCCCCCACTACAGCTTAACAGTGGAGATTCCTATATGGAAGCTGCCAAAAAACTACGAGACAGGCTGACACCTTCACAAAGAGAGACAGCAGATGAAGGCTTGATGGAAAGTCAGCGCACTGCTCTTATAGGTTATCTTTTGCAGCAGGCATTTATTACAGACGACCTTGGTATCTGGGATGCAGATGGTCTATTCGAGCATTTCTTGATTGATGTACAGATGGGTCCTCAAATTAGAACTTCACGCATCAAACAAGGTATTTCGGTTGTTCAGTTGTTCATTCAACGCTGTCTGCTGGGAATGGAAACGGGGGTCCCGAAATCAGTTCTGGGGCAAGAGAAGTGGGATTGGTAAGTTTCACTCCTCGCTCCCCTATTTTACTTTTTCTTTTCTTTTTTTCTTCCTGTTGGCTGTCGTGGGTGTAATATGTAAATGGAAATTTAGGAGCAATACTTTAGGGGGAGGGCGAGAGGGATGCAATTACCCTCAGCTCTAACGGGGCTTTAATCCAATCCCAAAACTTTATCATCGGCTAATATTTCTCTAAAAAAAAATAGGATGTCACAGTACACTTTGTGGGAAAGTCAGAGGAAGCTCTTCCTCTACACTGAAAATTGGATCGACCCGGCTCTTCGGGATGACAAAAGCCAGCTATTCGATAAGTTCGAGGCTACATTAATGCAAAAAGACTTGAGCATGAAAACCTTCTTTCACGCGACTCAGAATTACGTATATGATCTTGACGGGATTTCGAGTCTCGATATCGTCGCGTATGCGCATGAGCCGCATCCGGATGCCTCGGACATTTTCCACTTGTTTGGGCGAACTCGAAGTTCACCATATAGCTTTTGGTACAGAACTCTGACTAAGCTGAGGACCTCGGAGATCTTTTGGCAACCATGGATCAAAGTCGACATGGACATCTCTTCAATTGAGACTGAATGGGAAGGCCAAAGACTTGTGGATACAGGAAGCTATTTACTTCCAATCATGATCAATGGCAGACTATATTTGTTCATGCCAGCAATTGTACCGAAGACGCTTGTAAAGACTGCATCGAGTTTGGAAACCCCAATTCCCACATTTGAGGATTTGCGCACTCAACCCCCGAATATAGCGGATCCTACGCGCAACTGGGAGATAACAATGGCGTGGACAGAGTTCGTCAACGAAACTTGGGCGCCCAAACGCGTGTCCTCCGGTAGTCTCAGTGCCGGGTTAGCTGCATCTTCATCACAGTTCCGTGTTGATCCTACCTTACAAGACAATATATTGACACTCGATGTCAGTTTTGGTCAGATTGGGCAAAAGTCTTCGACGTCCGTTGGCTCCTTTGTATTTTGCAATGACCAATTGAGCATTACGAGCAAAAGCGGAAGTTCGACTCACGAGAGTCCTTTTCCAACTTTCTTTCAAAAAGCACTGCGTGAAGGCATGGATCTCCTTTCACTTCCAACAGGCCTCAATTACGACCCCAACACATCACCACTCCTTTGGGTCCCGCCCATGTTTGATGAATTGAAGGCGGAGGAGGTCTCTTGGACTTTGTCAAAACTACCACAGAGAGTCACAGGGCTTGTGGTTAGCGGAAAGATTAGTGAGGGCAGAAGAGCGAGTTATTTCAATATACCAAAGTTGGAGCTCCTAACTTCGGAATGGGACCAAAACACTATAACGAACAATACGGAACTCGTTTTATTCGACCACATATTTTCACACGAGCTCATGGAAGCTACTGCAGATAGGGTTGATCCGTTACGGTCTCTATATACCAAGATCGCACAACTCCCCACTGGGGATATGAGAGAAAGCTTTGGCGCTGGTAGTCTCGAGGCATGGTAACTATCCCCCCAGGGCCCCCCGCCCGCCTTGTCATTTGTTTTCGAGTTTCAAACCCTTTCCATTCTGACTCCATGATGAAACGGAAATATGGTAAAATCTGCCACAAAAATGTTCTCTTCTTATTTTATTTTTCAAATGACGAATCGTTTAAGCCGATAAACCTAACTCTATTTCCCAGGTATCACGAATTAGGACGTCCTACTGCTATCTACAAGTAAGTCAACGTGTTTCTTAATTACTCAAGAGTGGCTGCCGGATTTCTAATTTCGTTTCTAGTTGGGAAATTGGGTTACACACGGTGTTATTGGCCGTTGATCGGTTTAATGCCACGCAGCAGTATGACAACGCTCTTGAAGTAGCGAAATTGGTATTTGATCCATCGGTAGATCTCGAACTGGACGCAGACAACAATAAGACCTATCAATCATGCTGGCGATTCCCACCATTTCAGGAGATGGCTCGTAAAATTGCTAGACAAGGCGAGGATTCATTCGATCCTTTGAACCTTGACGATTTGAGTAAGGAGATACAACTTGCCATCAAAGAGCGCCGTTCGTACGGGTCACTCGTGCATGCGGCAGCCCGGGGAAGACCAGTCAGCTACATGAAGTGGATCGTGATGAAATATGCCGAGATTCTCATAGCAATGGGTGATATCTTTTTCCGCCGGGCCTCGCTTGAAGACTTACCGATAGCTACCCAACGATACATAGAGGCCGCTCGAGTGTTGGGAAGCGAGCCGCCAAAGGTTCCAGACCTGGGAAAGAGGAAAAAGAAGGCGATGACATTTGAGCAATTGAGAGAACAACATATCAGCCATGACTCCGTCATGTTTGATTTGGGATTGCCATTCTCCGCCCAATTGGAAAGTAAAGGCGCGGCTGTAGAGGGAGATTCGGATCCAAAGGGGCAGAACCTTGCCGTAAGAAGCCCCGGAGAGTCTTTGTTATTGCTTGGAACTATGTGACGTCTCCTTAACGTCTCAAAAGTTCTATTACATTTTGTTGTCTTGTATTAACTTCTGTTTCAACAATGCTAACACCTCATGATCGCAGTGTTTCCTCCGGACAAACTATTTTTGCACCCCACTAAACCCTAAGTTCAAGGAGATGCGGAGTCTTGTCCATGAACGCCTTTTCAACCTCCGAAACTCTTTCGACATCACAGGCAAACCGGTAATCTACGGCCTTCGTGAGCCACCAATTGATCCAGGAGCTCTTATGGCTTTGAGTAAGCAGGGCTTAGGGGTATCTGATGTCTTGAGCTTGGTCTCGGGCGAACGAGATAGTCCACTACCTCGACAGCGTTTCGACACTCTTTTGAGAAAGGCTCTAGCACTTTGTAGCGAGGTGCGAGAACTGTCACAACGTCTCGTGTTTGTGATCGAAAAGAAGGAGCTTGAAACTTTCAACATTGGTGGCGCTCAACATAACATAGTGATACAGAACATGATGTTGGATATTCAGGGTCTCGAGCTTCAAGAGGCACAACAGACCGCCGACTCCCTCTCCATCAGCCGAAAGGCCCTGGAGTCGCAACTGGACTACTACCTCAAGCTCATCGGAGAGTCGGAATCCTTGATTCCGAAGTCTGATGATGATTGGGTCGACATTCAGCAAAGCATTGATGCACCCACAACAGACGAGTTACGGATGTCTTCATATGAGAATTCAGAGATGAACAGTTCTAATAACGCCGCAGCCAACAACCAAAGAGCCATAATCACTGATGCAATAGCTATACCTCTCTATGCCATACCACAAGCATCGGCAGATTTTCAGCCCCTTGGCGTTGGAGGATCTCTCGCTTGTGCTGGAACTGCAATCGCTGAAGCAATAGCGGGTGGATCTACACTGGCGCGGGGGTACGCTGCTATATGTGCAGACGAGGCAGCCAGGTACGTCGGGTTATATTGCTCATAATCTAGTCTTTACGAACGAAGCCCCCGGGCGCAACCTTAGCAGCTGGACTTTGGAGGCCATCGAGCTTTGTTTTGAAATATAGATGCTAAGACTTTAAACAGAGCCGACAAGAAAGCAAGCCTCACAGCTCAGTTGCGAGATCGACGGCTTCAAGCAAACATGACTGGTCGCGAAATTAAGTCGATCGACAAGCAGATTGATATACAAAACACGTGCATTAAATCGATTGAGAAGCAAATTGAAATGCAGAAATCCCAGGTGGAAGATGCCGCAGGGACTGAGGCGTGGTAAGTGGTGAAAATTCCTTAGTCAACCGACCTTTCCTGTTGCCAGAATTTTCTCGTCAAAATGAGACAATTCCTGTACTTGCCTATGTCCAGAGAAGAACTTTTGCCCTTGATGACTTTACAGTTCTTTGTTTATAAAGGAGATGTTTCTAACTTCTCGCGATGTTTTCAGGTACCGTAGCCAGAAGTACACCAGCGAACAATTGTACACATGGATGGAGAAAGCCCTAAGAAATGTTTATTCTCAAGGCTACGAACTAGCCATGACTATGGCTCTTCGAGCACAGAGCTCGCTCGTCTTCGAAGGCGGAAGAGACACTTCGATCGTTCAAAGAGCGGGATATTGGAATCCCGGTCAAGACGGCCTCCTTGCTGCCGACAGCTTATATTTGGATCTGAGAAGACTCGAAGGCGCGCAGTTGGATGGTCCCACTGTCGATTACAACATTACCAAGACTGTGTCTTTGAAAGACGTCGATCCTTTGGCGCTGATGAAACTTAGAATTACAGGAACGACTGACTTCTCTGTTGGTGAGCTTCTTTATGATATGGACTTCCCTGGCCATTACATGCGCAGAATTCGGTCTGTTAGTGTTTCGATACCATCAAATACAGAAGGAAAGGGCAACACGAATGCCGTCTTGACATTGCTAGAGCACAAGTATCGTGTGACTCAAAACGCAGCCGACTATGCCATTTCGCAATCCGATGCTGGAAGCGAAGCCTATCGAACCGACCGAATTCCCATAACGTCCATAGCAGTCAGCTCAGGTGCTAAAGATTGCGGAGTATTTGAACTCAACTTTTCTGGTCCTCGGTACATGCCGTTTGAGGGCGCCGGGGCAATTTCCACATGGCGTCTCGAATTTCCATCTCCCATTCGCCATTTCGATTTCGAGACGATTACCGATGTACAACTCCACGTGCAGTACACTGCATATGAGGGCGGCCCCACATTGAAAAAAGCTGCCAAAGATGCAGTGGTGAAAGCGTCTCAGACGATCCAGGACCAAGGCCAAAACCAAGGATACTGGGCGTTCTGGGACCTCAAGAATGATTTCGCTGGGATCTGGGCCGCTTTCAAAACCCATCTAGTTGACGGCACTAGCGGGACTTTAGAACTTGGAGATCTCAAAGAACTTCTACCTTTCTGGTCGCGCCAACAAAACAGTCTTCAGGTTCAATCTTTCACTTTGATTTCGCGAAGCAAGAACGTCATGGGCCGGTTATCCATTTCCATGATTCCATATAGTCCAGCTACTACCCCGGATCCTGATTGTCCTTTGACAGACGGTGATTTCTATGGTCTTTTTACCAGAACACCCGATTTTAGCAATATGAAGATTTCCGACAATGCATTGAAGGTCGATACCCTGAAATGGAACATCAACGCGTCAGCAAAAGAAGAGGGCGGAACCGCCGAAAGTGAGAATGTTTATTTGGCCATTCGTTACATTTATGGCAAATAGAGCGGGTTATGGAATGAGTCTCTTTGGGAACTGAGGCTTTTTGCTGGGGAGCTTAAAATTTTGAATCTTTCCTTGAGTCTCGCACAGAAAATGTCCAAGTAATCAAACCTTTCCGCACAGATAGCTGATTTACTTGATCAGGTAGAAAGGCAAATGGATTGTATTCGCGTTTGAGACCTACTATGCGATCTGTTATAAAGTTTTGGATTGGCTGTATTGTACCAGAATGGAAGTAAGCTTGGGTATCATACTACAGGTGGCTTTTATGCTTCACTTTCGTGCGCGCTTGCCTCGGGTCCCTTTCCATTATTCTCAACCTCCCCATACCCCCCACTTCCCCCCCTCCGCAATTACTGTCTTTTTCTTATTCGTTCTCTTCCTCTCATTTTTCGTTTTCTCACTTGCCCCGTCTACCTTCGCATCCGCGCCAGTCCCATCTACAGATTCCTTCCTCCGCTTCTCCTCATACATATCCTTGTGAATATTTTCAAATGGTATCCAATCTTGTTGCCATTTTTTATAATGGGCCATGAACTGCCTTGCCCCTTCTCTGTTACTTCCAAGAGCAACCTCTAACCGACGCTTCGCCTCGGTAATAATATCCCCCTTTGATCCACTATTGGCCTTGACTCCCCTGTAGGTATCACTTGAGTGCACTGATTTGGCCTAGTAACGGAACTTATCGATGGTTCTAGTGATGCATTTCTAGGTGTAGAAGAGGTAATAGCTAAGATTGCGGCGAGGAGGTGAAGGCCACCTCGCTGCTTAGTCATCGGAGCTAGGGTCACGTGTCCACGTGATATATTTGTATCAGGTCAGCCATCCGTTCATTCTCAACAATGTCTTCGTCTTTAATGTACGAATTCAGTGCCTCGCAGTTATAATACCGAGTTCGGGAATTTGACTTTACCTAGTAACATCCGATATTCTTGCGATTTTATAAAGAGTCTCTAGAAAGATAGAAGCATAGCTATTTTCTATCTATTTGACCGCACTCGCGTTCTTATTTATCTGATTATATTTTACACTCTTTTTATTATATGTATATTAAAGTATTTCCTCGCAGCTTTGACTTTATTTATTACTTGCACCGTAGTATAGCCTACCAGGCATAACAACCCCTACTAGATTGCCCTACTAGATTGCTTTGATTGCGTTTTGCAAGTACTGTTTTTTTTTGCGGTATCTCTCTGCAGGGATTCCGTGACTATCTCCACGTGGAAGAGCGAAGAAAACTACTAGAACCGCTCTCAAGTTTCATGAAGCGGCAGTTGAATGTCATTGCTATATATCAGAATAGCCAAGCAAACATTAAATCATGAAATACGCCCCTTGGACTGAGTTTAACCTGCTTCGAGTCTCTTTCTCAACCACCTATTACCCATCACCCATCTAAACTCCAAGGTATAATATATATCCCATAATCCCCATCCAAACCCCCCTCCCCCCACCCAAACTCCTCATGGCATCCTAATCCTTAGGCGCAATACTCAAAACAACAAATTTCACACCCCCCTCCGCATCTTTAAGCGGCGTCCAATGCGTCACATACCTCTCCTCCATCCTCTTCAACCTCCTTTCCCTATCCCCCAAAAACCAATTCCCGCCTTTCACCTCAGTGAACCCTGTCAATAGCCCCGTTTCAACACTCACAGCGTTACCTTTCTGCAGCGCTTGTCTGACTGTATTTTTGAACTCCTTGGAGACACTCGACGAGGTGGAAGAAGAGGTGTGTTCGGCGAGGACTTTGAAAATATCTTTGTTGTAGATGGGCGCGATGCTGCCGTTGGGGAGGTTGAGACACAGAATGTCGATTATGCCGGGGGAGTAATGTTTTACGGAGAGTGTTTGGGTTGGGGCTTGGTATTCCATGCATATATACTAGTTCACTCTTCAGCTCTTTTTCCGTTTGAAATAGTCAATAGGTGACTTACCTTAGAATAAGCAGTATAAAACGCCTCCACCTGTGTCGTGAAAGTCATCTTGCCAAGTTTATTAACCAGTTCTGGCTCCTGGCCCGCCTCTTCCATAACCACGATTTTCTTCGCAGCAGGGCTCTTTGAAGGATTATATTTCCGCCAGCTTTTGAAAAATGTGCTCTTTACCCTCGTACTATCACGCGAAGAATTCCGCCGTATGCTGGTCGTTCTGCTCTTGGCATCCATCTCATCCAGCTCGTCATCATTGATGCTCAAAATTCTCAATACATCGTTGCAAGAGTGTATCGTAGTGGAGCAATTAATCTGGCCGCCGAGGAAAAAGGCAACTTCGCCCCGCTCGTCGAGTAACGGGGAAACGTAAAGGAGGTTCCAAAACGGGTCGCCGTTCTTGCGGTAATTGAGCAGAAGCTCGACGGTTTCCTCGCAGGCATCTATGGCTGTTCGGAGGCGTCGGGGCGCGCTTGGGTCAGTGAGCTCTCCTTGCAAGAAGCGGCAATTACGAGGAATGATGTCTTTGCGGCTATAACCTGTGACAGAGACGAATCCATCTGAGGCATACGTGATGGGATTGTCTGCTATACTAATTTATGAATTAGCGTAGAAAGTTGCAAAATTACGAGCTAAGTACCTTGGATCTGTCAGACAGAAACAATCTCCCAACCCTTGAAATCTCTCTCTATGGGCCGCAAGTGCTGATGTAGCGGATGCTGTGACTTGATGTTTGACAAATCGAGGATATATCTCTTTTGCTAAGCGTTTCTCAATATGCTCCTGGGGGCTTAAAAATATGTTTTCCAAACTAGGGATTGTGAACTGTGAAGCGTGTCTAATGTCGGATGTTACTCGTTTGGCCTGGGAATTGGAAATATTTATTTGTCGAGGAGCATCCGCCGAGGTATAAGTGGATTGGATGGTGCCAAGAAGCTGCGATGCTTCATCAAGAAGGCGGTTGAATTTATCGACCTGAAGGATGGTAGTTAGCAATCACTGAGGCAGAGGCAGTCCATATGTATGTATATACTTTTTGCAAAAACTCCATGTTCTCTCCACATGCTCGACTCTGGCAAAATCTCAACAGTCGATGTGCCGTGGTTGGATTATGTAGAACAAGATGAAAAACCTCAGGACTAAAGAAGTCCGTAATGCTATTTCCATTAATTCCGCCATTGGTAGGCAAAGTGCCGTCCATTTTGTCATTTCCACTGTTGGTGTCTTCATCGTCACTCTCCCTCACACTTCTCATGCTGTTCCTCCTTTTGGTGCTTCTGTCTGACCTAGCATTGGAAGGGGGTCCCGCACGCAAATCTTGTCCGTCCCTTGAGCTTGGCCGCCTATTTGCAGACATATTTTCTTTCCTGACATTTGTAGTAGGATGTGAGGCCAACGGAGAAGGTGGTGATAAAGCTCCGGCCCTGTTGAAGCTAACCGCAGAATCATTGTCACTTAGGCTGACATGCTGAGGCATGGTTATCCACTGTGAGCTTTGGATTACTTGGTCAATTGATTCTGAGCTTTTGGGACCCTGGAGAGGAGACATAATGGTTGAGAAAGGAAAGAAGTGAGGATCCCGAGACGGGGATCGAACAAACCAAAAACGAGCTGGTCAATAACAAGTGATGGGTTCCTGAATCTGGCGTTGTTAGCAGCAGCGGGGTTGATTAGCTTCTAGATCTTCATACGTTTTGCCCAGAAAAAGCTTAAAGGGTGCGGGTTTGGGCGCGCGCGCAACTAGTGCATTTTAAGGTTTTGACATGATTAGAAACCATTTCACTGCCTCCTGGGAAAATTTTATCCAAACTCGCGATAGCTCATTTTGCCTATAACGAATGCCCAGAAAAGTACGACATTGAGAATCAAAACAAACTCGCTGAACCCAAAATTCGGTAAATAGAAAGATGGGAAACATGTAGATATTATCCTTGAAGTAATAATGTACCCAGGATCCAGGGTTCTTTAAAAACTTTAAATCGACTATGAACCCTGGCCAAACCTCGCAGAAACCTCCGCAAATTAATCTTTGCCCGGCTGGAATTCAGCCAGGGAGCTTACGCAATGAAGCCCAAGCACCAATAAAGAAATGGGTGCAAAGCAACCCAGTTGAGGACTGTGCAACTTCGCATCTGTATATTTTCAAGCACTGCACTCTAGAGTCTGGATCCTAAAATGCGAAAGTAGTAGTTAGGCGATAGACAGACACATGTCCTTGAAGATTTACCGGGAAACCTAGTCCCAGCGCTCTGGAACAATCCTTCACAACCATATGTACAAGGATATCCAGAAATGTTAACCGTGGCGTCTACGGAGGTAGGCCCCGAGGAGACTTGCCTCCGTAC
>QGMG01000436.1:0-29453 GCA_007825325.1 Lachnellula cervina | reverse complement strand
AGGTAGATTAGTGTGGTGAGGATTATGGCGCTGATGATGAGGGAGGGGAGGATGGTGAGCATGGGGTCTGTGCTGTGTGCGGGGGGTGAGTATGCGCAGGTGGTGGTGAGTGAGGTGTTTGCTGTTGCGTTGATGGAAGCGGCTGCTGCTGCTGCTGTGTGGTTGGCGAGCCATGTCTCCACGCACGTGCGTTTAAGAGTGTTGGCTTCATGTTAGCTGGATTGCGAGGAAAGTCGAGCTTGGGGTAGATGAAAACCAGAACGTTTTGTGTGGAAGTGATGTTGCTTGCAATGAAGATGTACGAAATGTTTCGGGATTTGAAATGTTTTTGGAGAGATGCTTTGGCTGGATCGAAGGTGCTCTAAAGTAAAGAGTGTGACGGAAGTTTTATGTAGTCCCACCCCAGAAATAGTGTGCCATAGTTGGCTTTCACCAGGTATTGCCATGACAGCATCAGATTCTTACGTTGGGTTTGAACACATGAGGAGAAAGGAGTCTTGAAAAAACATAAGCCATTGAAACAAGAAGAGAAGGAAAGTGCGCTTTTATCTCTCCACGAAGAGATTGTTGTAGTACTTGTATACCCCACGTCGGTTTTTAATTTCAGGTCAACTTGTCAAATTTGACAAAACATTTCCCATCATAACGTCATCCTCTAATCTTTTGTCCTACAAACCAAACACCAAATGCTAAGCATGAAATAGTCCTACAATACAAGGGGAATTAAGCCAAAGTGTATCCCGTCCTTCCAGCCCAGACTTCCATGGACTAAGAAACATTCTATTCCCGTATCTAAACCTCATCATCACTCATGGTAGGAATATACTCGGTGCTTCATTCAATGACTCGCAATCTTCCATCAGACCAGCATCCTCAGACGCATCCAGCTCGTTGCTTCTGGCAACTTCTGTCTTGGCTTGACATTGGGACTGGGCTTGACTGTCTAGCGTCGTCAAGCCCTGCGCGGAAATTACTCCCGCTCCTTCTTCACCAGATTCTCCTCGTACTAGCAGCTTTTGTGTGTCTTCGATTTGTAGTTTTTCATCTCATCATCATATCTGTTGTCTTAGAAATACAGCGCTTCCAGCTTGCCGTCAAGTTTGTGAAATGAGGCGTTGGTAAAATTTTCCAAACCTCCGCGTCTTTCCTGAAGCGCCATAACGATAGCAAAATGACGAAGAATACAGAACCATCACTTGATAGACCAAACTGTGAAAGTGAAAAAGGGTAAAATGACCATAGTGCAACTCCAGTAATGTAATATGCAGCAACCGGGTATTTTCGCTATCACTAAAAAACCATGCCATCAAAGCGACCACTCTCCTACTTGCTACCCCTCCTCGCAACATCCCCAATACTCTCATAGGTCCTAGGAGGCTGTACCACTGTAGGTTGCGCAAAAGATATCGTGCGACCATCCATGGGAGACACGGGAGAATAATCGCCGCCTGTTCTCTTCAGAATGCTTTTCGGAGCAGAGAGAGGCGCTGCTGTCTTGCTGTTTCGCCGCTCTAGAGCTTGTTTGTAGTGATTGTAAACCCCTAGGCTGTGCGTGTCGTAGGCCTCCATCTCTTTGGCCGACTGGTCAACTAGGTCTTTGAGGTTCCTGCTGAGCTCTTCGCGGATGACGGTTGCGGTTCTGCGTTTAGACGGCCCGTTGTTCATACCGCCCATCTCGACGTCGCCGTCTCCAGAGATGGGAGCACTTGGTGTCTTGACTTCTAGGGATCCAGGCTTGAGCTCGTACTCCTCGCTCTTGGCATCTTTCCTGGCCGGGATTTTGAGCCGCTGCATCGTCTCCGCTACTTCTCTCTTCAGCAGCTCCTTCCTTGCATTTTCCTCGGGAGTCTCGCCCTCTTCTTCAAATATCAAAGTATCCTCACTTCCCCTCTCCAACGCATCTAGCTCTTTCCGTGCCCTAGCCACCAATTTATCGGCGTGCTGTTGCGCCAGAGATAGCATGTTGCGTCTGACGGCATCTTGTTGGGCAGGAAGATTCTCGACAATCTTTTGTAGTTTCTCTTTTGCGTCTAGGACTGGCTGGTCACCTGGTGGGAGTCCAGAGAAGGGCGTGAAGATTGCAGGGGCCAGGGAAAAGGGCGTCTATGTGGCTGTCAGCTCGGTGGAAACCTAGATGACACGTTGAAGACTGGTCGAGACGTGTGCCTATTCAGGTATAGGTAAGTTAAGGGATATAAGCTTACTTCGACATCAGGTCTTGTTTCCGGTCGTTGTTGTGGGTCCGTTTGCAGCATTCTGATTGATACTGCACGGCAAGTGCATACGACAAGTGCATAGATCAAGAGCTGCCTGATTGGTTTTGAATGCTCAAATATTCTCCAAACCAGTCACCTGATTCCAATTTTTCTTTGCCTAGGTAGGTATACGGTATACTCTATCTCCGAGGAGTTAGATTGTGGAAGTTCGATGGTGAACTCGTAGCGGGAATAAATACTGCAAAAGGCAGCAGGGAAAATCACCAAGTCAACAAGCGAGCATCGGCTGGGTACTTGTACTATACTATACACCACCAGACCAGTCCACCCACCTCACCATTTCACTGCTAATAGGTACGCACTTGCCGTCTACTCTGATCAGACTATAGTCGGGGAAACGGACGTCTTTCAACGGGTAGAACTGGATCCGTTCAGTAGTGGGACGTGACGTGGTGGCGGCGATCGATACACCCCGCATCCTACTAGTAGTAAAAAACAGTACAAGGATGGAAAACTGGGGGATGAGGATGAGTAGGTAGAGAGGGACACGTATATATAGGAGAGTATCCGGCAAAGTTCTCATCTCAAAGATCAGTATCTCAACCTAAACACAATATTACACTACTAAGCCAATCATAATGTCGTATGAAGGAGGATGTTTCTGCGGCAAGGTATGATTATGAATCATCTCCTTGCAGTGGCATGCTTGAGTATGTTTACTGATTGTATATCTACTCATAGATTCGCATGAGCTACTCTGGCGAGCCTAATGCCCACGTCCTGTGCCACTGTCTAGATTGCAGAAAGATCTCTGGCTCTACCTATAGCAACAACCTTGTCGTTCCCGAGAATAACTTCAAAGTCATCTCCGGTATATCTTTGCCCCCAGCCTCCCTTCTAATCCATGTCGTTCTAATGAAATGCTCTATAGGCACACCAAAGACCATCTCCAAGGTCGCGGATACCGGCAAGACTATCACTTCTCACTTTTGCGGAGACTGTGGTACCACACTCTACCGTGATGGAGCGTCTTTCCCAAATGCTGTCATCATCAAATCTGGCATACTTGATGATCCAGAGTTTCCAAACAAGAATATTCCAAAGGGGGAATTGTTTGCCTCCGAGAGAGTAAAGTGGATAGCTCCTATTGATGGCGCTGCTCAGATGTCTGGAATGCCATAATTGCATTCATCGTGAATGTTGTATATAGTTTGTGAAGAGAACGAGTCTGTCGACATTAGACATCCTGGTGTGATGACTTCGTCCTCTGTGCCTTTTTTGCGTGATAGACAATTCGATATGCGTTGTGTCGCCGTGTTCATCGGGGTGGTAATATTTTTCTTGCATATTCTCTCCCAATCTTCAACCCTGCTCTCACCAAATCTTCCACTCTACTATCTTTCCTCTTTCTCAACCACAGCAGCACTATCCCAAGCACAACCATATCGATCGTGAAATGCCGTATAGCCAACCACAGGAACCAAGCAACCCATCTCCCAAAAGACTTCTTCTCTTCCCTTGATATTCCCTTCCCGTAGCAATCTGCTCTCTCAGTGCCGCAATCTCAGCAGTCATCTTAACCAAAGCCTGCTCAACGGTCTTCCTCCATCTGCCAGTCTTCTCATCCTTCTTCTCCCCTTCATTATGTTCATCGTCATCTTCTTCATACCCATCATTATAGCCTAGCCTCCGCTCCGACTCCCTCTCCGCTTCGCTCATGGGACTAAGCACCTTCATGGGCCCATCATCCCCTGAAAGCGGCTGCTGGAACAGTCTCGTCTGCGTCGTATACGAAGGTACCCTTCGTCCAGGCGAAGATCCTGAAGAAGAAGCGCTGTTATTCTTAATCTGATCCCACACAAATTCCAACTCCGCTACCAGCTCCCTCGCATCTCTACTCTCAATTAGTAATCTAACCCCAAGACAAAATTGAGTGGAGAGAACTTACGGAGTCGTACTAGCATACCGATGCATAGTCTCTATCAGCGCCTCAATATACCTCCTCTTCGCCTCCGTCCTGCTAATTCCCCGCTGCGCATCCCACGCATCGTATTTATCCCTCTCCCTCTTCAGCTCGTCACCCTTCGGTCCCCCGTCCTCTTCACTGACCGGCCGTTCCATAACGCCGTCCACGTCTCCCTCCATGGCTTGTTTGTAGAGGCCATAGAGGCGTAATCGGTCGGAGGGAGGTGGACGTGAGGCGCCGGTCTTGGGGATCTTTTTCACGGTGTTGAGCGCGTGAACGAAGACGCGGTCTGGAGAGAGATTGAAGTATTAGCCAGAGTCCTCTTGATCAAGAAGAGGATATAGAACACGTATGACGGGTACACACCGACTGAATCCGCCATCTTATTATATTTCCCAGCGGTAGACAATACTCGAGGTTTAGATTCGACGCAAGTCGTCTAGGGAAAAGCAAGAAGTCTACGAGGATAACATGTGTGCAAGTAATGGTTATAAAAGAGAGGCAATTTTTTTAGAGTTGGGAAGATGGAGAAATTACCCTATCATGCGCATCATTACTCGCAAGTCCCCATTTTCCATCGCGTGCGTTGTGGTGCTGATGCCGAGGCGTTGCAGGGATGTCTCGGAGGTGGGTGGAGGGGAGGCTCGGGAGGCTAAGAATTTATTACCCCGGTTTGTTTTGACTTTGTGGAGAGATGATTGTATGGCAATATTTAATTTTTAGTACTCGTGTTTGAAATGCTTATAATGAATGGTAACACTTCAGTGTTTATTTGATGTTCGCCCCCCTTACAAACATTAGGTTTCCCCTGATATTGCTCCCGATCAGGACATATGAGTTTTACAATGTTCCACCTCGAGTAAGTGATTAATTATGTACCACGCAACAGAGTGTATTACCAGAAAAATCATGTTCTGTTCTGGATACCCGGATACAATCTACTGCTCAATCGAGATACTCAACCGAGATTTATAATCACTCACTCGAAGTGAGACATTGTTCTTGCCA
Organism: Lachnellula cervina; assembly: GCA_007825325.1. Classification (NCBI taxonomy): domain Eukaryota; kingdom Fungi; phylum Ascomycota; class Leotiomycetes; order Helotiales; family Lachnaceae; genus Lachnellula; species Lachnellula cervina. The sequence continues at coordinate 24,263 of QGMG01000436.1, read as the reverse complement.
AAGCCAACGCTTAACTGGGTATCATTGTTGTTGTTATCTACCTACATCTCATGTCCTACTTAGAGCCTTTGCCTGTTCCACGGCCTCTTTGTCCAACCGATCCTGCTCATCCTGCATCCTCTTGCGCTCCACATAAATAGCCATCATCTTCTTATTTTTCAGCGCGTGCTCTGCAGCTTTCATGCCAGCCTCCTTCTTTCCGTTAGCAGAACCATGACCAATCAGCTTCTTTTTCTCTTTCCAACCCGTCAAGTAAACACCGACCGTGAAAAGTGGTAGGTTGTTCGTACGGTCTTTTCCCGGTGGTCCCATGTCCTCGTAATCAAGTTTGATGCCTCTAGCCCCTAAAGCCTTCTGCAACTGATCCTTGGCATGCACAGGAGCCTTCTGCTGGGCTATCACGTCCCTCGCTTCTCCCACCAACTTCCACATTGGATTTTGAACCTTGATGCCCTTCGTTTCTTCTTCGAGTATCTCTTTCGCTAACGTCCGTCCCCAGAGGCCCTTCAGCCATTCTGCTGCTCTGGGCAAGCCATTTTCCGGATCGGATAGTACGATAGCAGCAACGTAAGCCTCAAACATATCCCCCAGAATCTTAATCATATCTTTGCCCGAGGGCTTGAAGTTGGGACCGAGCTTTGCACGCTTGTCAAAGCCGTAAGCCGTTGCGTATTCCGATAATGTGAGATTCTTAACACAGCGTTCGCGTAGATGTGATAGCTTGCCTGGGGTGTGGTGAGGGAACGTTTGGCCAATTAGGAGAGTGGCAACGAGCTCCATGTAGCTGTCACCGATCCATTCTAGGCGCTCGTACGTGATGTCTGTGATTTTGCCAGCCCCGGTATTGGTATGGGTGAAGGCTGCTTCTTCCAGGGTCTTATCTAGGACTGCTGGGAGTGGTGGAAGGTCATCTGGGAGATTGGAATGTATCCAAGGGGTAATAGAAGCGGGTGTCAGGGTTTTTGGGATGTTGGGACCATCTTGCTGCTTGGGGGGTGATTTGGGAGCCCGTAGAATTGTCCGAAGATCGTGACAGCGATTTAATGCTTCATCTCCAATCAAACTTAGGGTTCCATCCTCGTCCAGTGCGGCGTCTAGTGCTCTGAGGAGGTTGGTGATATTTTGAGAAGGTTCTGGCGGTATTTCGTCTGACTTTAATCTGGATTCAGAAATAATGTCCTAAAGGTAGGTCAAGGGTTTCTTACATGGTGGTGCTTCTTATGCTTTTTATGGCTTTTACCACCCTCCTCTAATTGCACCACATCGAGTGGTTTCTGTCTCTTATTGCTTTCGAGGCTGGCCATGATCCGTTGTATCTATTAGTGGTGATGAGGACCGGTCATCGAAATCTCGTGATATATTTTCTGTAACTGGCTAAACTTCGGCCTGTGGGCTGTGGAGTGGAGTGGAGTGGAAGTGGTGTGGCCAGAAAGCGGCACTCATTTTAATGTGCCACTCAGTTTGGCACATTAAAAAGTCGGTGCCGCTTTTCTATCTGGCCTGGCCTGGCCTGGTGAGCCGCCAAAAGTTCGTCGACGTCGCTGATACCTACGAAGATTGACAACAGCTATTGAAGAAATACCATCCGCAAAAATGGCTGTGCCACGCTCACGGATATTAGACCTGATGAAGGTAGACCCATATATCTTTACAGTCACATTGTAGAAGCAGTACTGATGCTTAACAGGTCCAATGCCGCATCTTCTCGCATACCTTCAACCCCGAAGGCCTTCGACTAGGGAACAAAGTCCTACGACAGCGATTAAAGGGTCCGGCATTGGCTGCATACTATCCACGAAAGATGGGGACATTCAAGGATTTGCAGAAGGCATACGGAGATCAGTACGAGAACTTTGACGAGGAGCAAGAGGATCGATTGGAGAAGATCAAGATGTACGGCTACGTTGGACCCAGGGCTTGGGATACATATTCTGACACGCTTATAGGATCAAGGCGAGAGGAAAGGGTGCACCGAAGAAGAAGAGGACAGCAGCGGGTATGTGTAGTTACCACGCCATTCTGATGCGATGCTAACCCGCGTTTAGAATCGAAGAAGTTCAAGGGAAAGAAGAGGTAGCCCCCGGCGACTGTATAGAAGGGAGGATATGTATCGAATACGGCATCACTGTAGAATATACGGCGTTTGGTGGCAGCCATGGAAATGTATGGTTCTCGAGGTGGATGTCAGAAATAAACAAGAGTCGTTTTACGAAATCGGATACGAAATTGGACTGTCGATTGTCCGCATCAGTTGCACGTAGGTTCTTGTAATTTGTTATGTTGTAAATCTTGTTCAATTCTGTGAGGGGCTCTTTCCCCTAAACCTTGCGTCGTGTTATGCTTGCCAACTTATGTCGCCGAGCAATTAATTTGCGTTTGTTGAAGCTTTCCGGATACTGCTATTCCGGGGCGTTCGTAGTAACTTCCTTCACCACGGGGATAAAATAAGGCGGGCTTTGTGGAGAGAATGTGACTGCAAAAAGAAGGTATGCTCTGGCTCTAAATACTCGTAAGACCCGCAAGCTGATCCCTCGCAGTGATCCAGAACAGCTTGTTCTCTCCCAGCCTTACACGGGCTAAAATATTTCTCACGGAAGCCGATGATTCGGATGATAGTTTGCACTGAATCTTGATAGAACTAAATGATTATTATTAGTATTTTGTGACAAAGGCATGTCAAACTCTTGTAGTCTAGTGATCAAAGCTCTTGAACTATCCTGCAATAACCTTTTGGCTGACTGAAAGTAGGAAAGAAAGTATGGAAGAGATGAGTGGAAATCAGTTGTGATGTCAGGCCTTTTAAAAGGAGACTACTCACCTAGCTCTTTCAAATTCATTTCTATCCAGTTCAATCCGAACAAACTCACGGTTTGTCTCCCCCATGGAATTCACCGATGGGTTGGTTGGCCATATTGACAAACACGAAGAAGATTTATTACGCGACTGGCCGCCTTCCTCTCTCCCGTATAAAGGAGGCGAGGCACTCTTTCTTCGCCGACCCACCAACTTATTTTTGACTTCAAGTCGTCCATATTTCCAACAAACCTTGTACTCAATCCAGACTGACTAGGCAATCTCGTAGGGGGTAGAATATCTCATGTGCACCTTCTTCATTTAGTCACCGGAGCTACGACTCGTATTTGAACTGCTTATCTGCGCTTCCCTTCTTGTCTCTTTTCATTCCTTCACATCTACCTCTCAACTTCACCACCCACCTACGCGTCGGGGTATTTGAAGCCATTTCTGCGACCTTAGCTCAGCTATCCCACATTCCAAGTCCCATTGAAGATAGCACCTCCAGAATTTGGACAGACCGACAACCAAGATGTCTGCTTCTGCATCGACTGGCTCCCCGACGCTGCGTCGGGCGGCAGCCAGAAGCTCGTCCCAGGAAAACCCGACGACTTTGGAGGACAAGATGTCAGCCCGTACTGTCAGTATTCCATCCCTTGAACAAGGACTATCTGCAATCCCATTCACTTTCACCCACCCCGCTTTCTGGTCTTTCTCATCATCAGTTCCGTTTCACATCCTGTCACATCTCCTTCACTCCCCTTTCTTTCCTCTTTTACGACACATTGCCTCGCAGTAGCATAATATCTCCTCCATGTTTCTTCCATTTTCTATCATATCTGAACTAACATATCCATTAACAGGACCTTGCATCTTCTCTCAAGAAGTCTGCTACTGCCCTTTCCTCCAGCAAGCTTGGCAATCAGGCCGCACCAAAGGTCAGTTTACAGCAGCTTCATAGCTCTTTCATTATCAGTACCCCTGCTAATCCCTACAGAAGATGAAGACTAGCCACGAGACCACCCCTTCCTCTGAACTCAACCCCATGGACAAGCTGCTCGCCAAGCTCTCGGAGCAGTCGGCCGCTATCAATAAGCAACATGAAGCTCTCAAGAACTCGGAGGATAATCTTGCCTACTCTCGCACCATGGAGTTCGTCTCTTCCAGCAGCTCTCTGCCAATCACGTCAGCCACGGAGACTAAGAACACTAGTACCGCTCCGAGCACTGGTCCAGCAAGTGTCACTGGCGAGGAAACTACAAACGTGGGCGATGATGAAGTCCTCCGTCTGAAGCTCGAGCTCGAAGCTGCCAAAAACAAACTCGCTCGCATGGATCAAGAGCTTGCTCAAACTCGCATCAGGAAGCATACTATCGATCAAGCGATGGGCTCTTCTATCTCGGAAGCTGATTACGCATTGAACGTCGACGATAACGGCCTGAATCCCAACCTGCCACAGCACACCCTTCGCCCCCACATCCAACGTGATAATTCCTGGGCAGCTCAGGATGATTCTCGCTCTGACACCAGTGATGCACTCTCTGCCAACGAGTTCAATCGGTCTCGTGCAATCTGGGGTAATGGCGGCAGACCTGCATTTAACGGTCAGGGCCCTGTTCCTCCATACCCACCCCCGGAGGCACTTGCCCCAACTCAGTGGATGAATCGCGGTTTTGCCCAGCCCTTCGACGCACCAATGCCATTTTCTGGTCCCCCTATGAACGCTTTCCGAGGAGACCGTATGACACCCGACCCAGATCTTCTGATGGCTCCTCCCGCTGGTCGTCGTGGCCAAATGGGCGGTCGTTTTGCCCGGGGCTCCTTCCCTTACGCAAGCAGCAACTCTTCCTACGACGGCTACACTTCTGCTACGACCCAATACGGCTCTGTTGGAGGTATGGGCGGCGGCGTTGCCCCTATGGGTGGACAAATGGGCATGCATGCAGGCATGAACGGGGGTGGTAGCGTATATGGTGGCTACCAACCTCAACCAATCGGCACCCCACTGTCACCTCATGCTCCCGAGTTCACTTCGGGCAATTCGGGATATGTAAGTACCCACCAATTTTTGCCTCGACACCCTTGCTAATGAAGCTTCAGGCGCCCAATTCCGAAGGCCAGACCTATCTGCCAACCACCGAACCTCTGAATTACCGCCGTCTTCTTGATCGTACTGTCAACTGCAATTGGAAGTATATTGTAGACAAAATCGTCTGCAACAATGATCAGCAGGCTTCAATTTTCCTCCAGCAGAAGCTTAAGGTTGGCACAACAGAGCAGAAATTTGATATCGTCGAAGCAATTGTTGCTCAAGCATATCCTTTGATGGTAAACCGGTTTGGAAACTTCCTGGTTCAGCGTTGCTTTGAACATGGAACTACTGAACAGGTAAACAAAATTGCCGAGGCCATTCGTGGTAACACTTTGAATCTCTCTATGGATGCCTTTGGCTGCCATGTCGTCCAGAAGGCTTTCGATTCTGTTCCCGAGGAATACAAGGCCATCATGGTCCACGAGCTCCTTCGCCGCATCCCAGAGACCGTCATTCATCGCTATGCTTGCCACGTTTGGCAGAAGCTATTTGAACTTCGCTGGACCGAGTCTCCGCCTCAGATCATGAAGTACGTTAACGAGTCTCTTCGTGGCATGTGGCACGAAGTCGCTCTTGGCGAAACTGGTAGCTTAGTCGTCCAGAACATCTTTGAGAATTGTCTAGAAGAAGACAAGGTGAGTAACCCCAGAGATCCTTCATCTCCGAAACCTGCTAATTTAATCTTAGCGTCCCTGCATTGAAGAGGTTCTTGCGAGTATCGACATCGTTGCTCATGGTCAATTTGGCAACTGGTGCATCCAGCACATTTGCGAGCATGGTGCCCCAGCTGACCGCAGCAGAGCAATCGACCATGTAATCCGTTATGCTTCCGAGTACAGCATGGACCAATTTGCCTCCAAGGTCGTTGAGAAATGCCTCAAGATTGGTGGTGTTGACTTCCTCGGCCGCTATCTTGACCGCGTTTGTGAAGGTCGTCTTGATCGCCCCCGCATTCCATTGATCGACATTGCAAGTGATCAGTACGGAAACTACCTCATCCAGTACATTCTCACCCACTCCAATCCTCAACACCGCGAGATTGTTGCTCAGCATATCCGAAAGCATATGGTCTCTCTCCGTGGATCTAAATTCGGTTCTCGAGTCGGCATGCTCTGCACCAACCCCGCCATCCAGACTCGCCCTGGTCCTGGTGTTGGCCCATCCATTGGTACCCCGGTTCCTCGTATGGCTCCTCAACAACCTCCTCGCTATGGTGGTGCTTATCGCTAAACAACCTGCGATTATCCCCCCGTTTGCTGTCTTGCTTCGTCATATTGCTTCGCAGCGTCTTGGTTCCCGTCAGATCTTGTTTGACAACCGATATCATCGAACAACCATAACGATACTCCGTACAACATATTCGACCGGGCTCTTGTCACTCTTTCCGCTTTTGGCCTTTCAGATCTATGGATGTCTCAATTGGCTCTCCACACATCCTGCGAAAGTCACCTTAGGCATTGTTGCCTCTCTACCGTATGCCACAAAAGGCTTTTGTTATTGAAGTCCGACCTAAGATATTTCCTTGTTTGTTCTAACAACATATTTCTTGGCAACCTAGTCTACCATTACTGGTCATCCTAAACGGAGGAGTATCACTCTTCGGTGCATTGGACACATTATGATTACGGGTTTTGCAGTACGTTGTCCTGGCATAGTAACTGTCATATTGACGGCTGCACTATTTTGCCTCGACTTCTTGCATGCGAACTTCGTGTGGATGTATAATTGCAAAGGCTCTTGTTTCCATATTGAGATTGCGGCGATCAGAAGAAGAGGATATGAATTTACTCTGCAATGCAGACAGTAATGTGGAGGAAGAAGGCGAGCTATTATGCTAGATGTTTCTTCTTGCTCGCATGCTTGTACCCCAAAAGGACTCGAAAGTCAAAAGCTTTGTTATCTAGTCTCTCATTAGGCTCGAATAAAATGACTTTCACAATTTGGTGTATGCTAGTAATGTGTACCATAACAAAAAGACATGAATAAATGTGTGCTTGTATTTAGTAAAGGGTGATTTGATTCGAACAGGCCCTCACGCGGAGCTATTGGAAAGCTCTCAGATCACCGGTCTAAAATCACCGGTCCAAAGTAAAACATCATGAGAACGCCGTCCTTGGTATTGCAATAATTGCATCGAGTAATGATAAGCTAACCACCATCAAAAAGCACCGCAATGCAAACGCCCAGGTTCTCAGAGCGAAAGCCTCCGCCTCCCAACTCCAATCCTAAATCCACGCTAAACTTAAAGTGATCGCCAATGTCTATGTTCTGTCCATCATGTCCTGAAGAAAATCCAGAGTGGTCCCGCCACGAAACTCTCCGCAAACAATCTTATGCCTCTAAACGAGGAGCATCATCGTCCTCCGGCAACTCTTGCTCGATAGGCGCCTCATCCCTCGCATCCCCAAACGTACCACCAACAACATCCTCGCTTTCCTCCTTCTCCCATGGCTTCCGCCTCTTGGGTGCCTGCGGTGTACTGCCTTGGCCCGTGAGCACCGTGTCAGGGATGTCCATGATGCCGGGGATAGGCGCGCCGCTCTGGATGAGCTCGACGATCTGCTTGAAGGTTGGTGGGTAGGGAGCGTCGCCGTTAGGTTGGGCCGGGGGTGTCTTGGTGATGGACATGTCTTCTGTAGGAGATGGGGGGAGGGTTTTGCTGGTGGTTATTGGTTGGGTGGTTTGGATCGGAGGTTGTTCAGGGATCGAACTTGGGGTGGGTGGTTGTTTGGTTGATAAGTATATTTTGTAGGCGTCGAAGTCGATGGGGGTTGATTTCTTGCGGGAGAGGTAGAAGCATTGGGCGCGAAGGGTGAGGTCTTCAAGTTGAGAGGGTGAGGGGTTGGGGCCTAGGATTGCTGAGAGTCCGCCCTGATGATGGGTGTTAGGAGGTTGCAAGGTTGAGACTGTTAAAGTCTTTGATATGCAGGCATATATGTGACTGAAGCGGCCATTATTTGCTAAGAAATTCCACGGACATCGTTTGTCGTGTTGGAGCTCTTCTTCTTGTCTCCAATCTGATACTTCCTTTACCTGAATGCCGAGGCTGATGAGGGGTGCTGATGAGGGGTGAAATGACCATATCTTTGGGAAATGTAGACTTACCTGGAATTCCTTATCTTTGTCCCATGGGTATGTCTCCAGTTGCCGGAAGATGTCTGTGTTATCAACAAGCGGCAATGCTTCGGTCATGGTTGTGGCAGGAAAGCTGGAGGAGTGAAAAAGATGGTGTCGAAGCAAAACATTACTCGCATAAGGTAAGGCTGAGGTTGAGAATTGCGGCAAAGGGCCAATCAGGTTGCCGGAGAACGGAGCACAACTTTAGACGACCCTTCAAAACTCCCAGCCTTTTTACTTATACTCTCTCTTCCCTCCACAAACACAACCTCTCCTTCTTCCTCCCCAACCCCGTTGCGCAAACCACATTCAGCACGACGATTTACTCTTCCTTTCTATTCAATTCATTGCGAGCTTGCTGTGAGCTGATCGCAGTGTCGCAAACTGTACGATGGCGGAATTCTTAGGGTCAGTTTTGAGGCTGAACGTCTCGATCTATGGCTCTCGGTGCTAACAATATGCTTTACAGAGCGAGGATATCGCTGGTCTCACGGAGTGACATTCGGTACACATTGCGCGCCTACTTCTGCCCATCAGACGCGCTGACAAGAAGCTAGATATGTTGGGACATTACATGAAATCAACTCAGAAAACTCGACCGTCGCCCTCGAGAACGTCACGTCCTACGGGACAGAAGGGCGGAAGGACAATCCTGAGGACGAGATTCCGCTGTCCGACAACGTCTACGAATACATAGTCTTCCGTGGCAGCGATGTGAAAGATTTGAGGATCGAGGAGCGCCCTGCACCCAAGGAAAACAAGCCACCGCAGGTGCCTAATGATCCTGCTATTCTTGGAGTAAGTGCGCAGATCCTACAGCCTTTGGCCGCATTTCAATTCGATGCACACCGATTTGCTTTAAGTGATGAAGAATTTTCGGATGTTAAATCATTATTGTCTCCGAGAGCGCAAAACCATGTGGAGATTTTCCGTTGCCTTCCTTCTGATTATAATAAAGCTACACCGCTTCTTTCAACTGGAAATCTAGATGAAGCAGTTTACTGACTGCTGCTTGTGTACAGAGCGGATCCCGTCCTCCCCAGGGCCCACAACGTCAAAACCAACAGCAAGGTCCCCCGCAAGGCCCTCAACAACCGGTTCCCCAGCAGCAAGGTCCTCACAATGGCCCTCCTTTTCCCCAACATCCTGGATATCCACCGCACTTCTACCCTGGCCCACAGGGATGGGGTCGTGGTGGTCCTCCTGGTCCCGGCGGATTTCCTGGTATGCCTCCATATGCTGGCCCACCAGGCTGGTATCCTCCACCTGGACAAGGCTTTCCACAAGGTCCTCCCGGACCGTTCCCTCCTTATGGCTACCCACCAGGACCTCCAGGTCAGCAATTCCAAGCCCAAGCCCCCAAACCAGCACCAATTGGCCCAGGCGCAAATAAGCAATCTACATCACCCTCTGCTGCGCATCTGAATGACAAGCAAGCTGAGCCAAAGAGCTTAGCAAGACCTGCTGCAGAAATGGCTGCTGCGTCGGTTCAAAAGCCTCCAACGCCACCCGCTGCATCTAAGCCGTCTCCTACTGAAGTTCAAGCTGCTGTCTCAAAACCATCGACTGCTCAAATCGCCGCAAGTGCCGCAGCTGGACCAAAGCCCAGTGCTTCCAAAAACAACAATATCGTCCAGCCTGCTATCCCGAACCTCATTGGTGCCAAGACACCTGTCATTCGATCTGGCAATGTCCCTGTCTCACAAGTTGGTGCACCCAGCTTGAGAGATGCAACTGAAGCTGCGACGGCAGCAGTTGCTGCGGCCATGGCGAAACTTCCTCCTGCTGGGCAGACAAATGGTAACGCCGTTGACAACTTGACGAAGAAAGTTAATGAAATGAGAACGAATGATACAACTCGTGCTCCACGCCAACCTAGTGGTGGTGTCGGATTTACCCACACCAGGGGGCAGAGAGGTGGACGAGGTGGAGCAGGTGGAGCTCGTCCTGTGGAAAAGAAAGTCGAGGTTCCAGCTACTGATTTCGACTTCGAATCTTCCAACGCAAAATTCAACAAGCAGGATTTGGTCAAGGAAGCAATTGCTGGCGACGTTGTCGGGTCGCCGGTTGGAGAAACCTCATCAGCTGCATCGCCTGATCTAGAGGCTCCAGTTGCAGGCTACAATAAATCTACGTCGTTTTTTGATAATATCTCTTCAGAGAGCAAGGATCGTGCCGAGTCCCACAATGTTCGGCCAGGTGGACGAGAATGGCGTGGAGAAGAACAGAAGAAGAACGTTGAGACTTTCGGACAGGGGAGCGTTGATAATGGCTACAGAGGCGGATATCGTGGCCGAGGCCGTGGCCGTGGAGGCTACAGAGGTGGCCGAGGGTTTGCAACAAACGGCCAGACAGGCCGAGGACGTGGGGCATATCAAGGTGATCGCGGCGACGCTCAACAGATAGTGCAGTAATTACGACATGCTCAAAAGGCGGCTGCTTGCTTTCACGAAACTGGAATTTCTCTGCGCTGTACCAAAAATTACCTGCGACGAATCTACTATTTCGGAATTGGGCGAAATCAAAAACAGCATCTTTCGGTGTTTCATGACTTGGCTGCGCTGAGGCTTACTGGAAACCTACGACTTTGCGACATGGTGGATGTGTTACTATTTTCTTTTTACTGCTTTTTTACTTTCATTGCAAAACTTGTATCACCAGGATCGGTTCATCATGGACGCAGAACAAACGACGAAGAGGAAACTTGACGAATATGACCGGACGATTGCAACAATCTTGGTTTGGATTGGGGGTGGCGCTTGCGAACATAGCAAATCTGATCCTGAATGAATGAATGGAATGGGCCCTTTGCATTTCAAGAACTGGGAAAATGGCCTCTTTTTTTCCACTTACGCGGGGTGGACTTCTTCGGTTGGCACCTGATGAAAGGAAGGGATAACATGGAGTTGGTTTATAAGATAGTAGCTCTTGCATGGTATCACAAAGGGCTTCTGCTCTTGATAGTATGAGAGATGAGCGGGATTCCTTGTGATCCCTGAGTGGTGAGGAACAATTGATATGGCGGTAGTGGGTTGAGAAGCATTAGATGGGCCACTAGATACTGCAGTACTCGTCTCTATTTCAAGATGCTTTCAAACCACTTCTAGGACCTTTGCTAAACTTATATACCGTATCGCTCCTTCCGTACTGCTGGCGTCAAATAAGGCCTAGCTAGCTTTTAAGTCGGGGGTCGAGGGGTGAAGATCCCAAATTTCATACAACGACTTGGACTAGGAGCCGGAGCAGCAGCTACAATATATGCATAATACAGCAGTCCAAGAAATCCAAGAATCCAAAATGCCTGGTCCCAAGAAAGGTAGCTGCGACACTTGTTCCACCAAAAGTTCCAACTTCCTTATGAATCCCTTCACCCAGGAAGAGCAATGCGAAGAATGCCACAGCGCATCCATCATCGATTCCACCACCATTGAAACACGATTCGAGCTCAAAGAAGACGATCTCGAGGGCTTGGAAGTGATAACGTGCTTCAAGCCTTCGTTCATCGACGGCTTAATTCGACGATGGTATATTACTGAGGATGTTGAGAAGAGGGCGGAGGAGAAGCTGAAGGAAGCCAAAGCTGCGAAGAATAAGTCTGCTGGATTTGGAGCTGGATCTGGAGCTGGAGCTGCCAAGGGTGGTAAGCGGAAGAGGGGGCAGGAGCTCAGTCCGGAGGGGGAGGATGCGGAAGAAGGCAATCCTCCTTTCAAGCGTGGACGCGGCAGACTCGGAAAGATGATCGAGGGTCTATCTCCAAGCTTAGCCAAGTCTCCACTTCCAAAGGCAGCCAAATCTCCATCTCCAAAGGAAGCCAGAGATTGCGTTCTACAGGACATCGAACCATCATTTGATGACCAGGATGCAAAGCCAGAACGCGGACGCGGTCGACCCGGGAAGACCACCCAAAGTTCATCTATGGAGGAGTAAATGACATGGACGGGTGTTCTGCCAAAACTGAGCCATCATGCATAGGAATCCACATCTGTAATGTTTGAGTATTGTTTGTGTTTGTTTATTAGCACAGTTGCATTGCGGAAAGTCTGCTTGAGATGAGGCGTTCTGCTTTTTTGCTTGGTTTGAGGTTAGGAAAAAGACATCTTTAGGAATCGGCATTCGATGAAGTTGGAGGGAAAGCATTGATTAAAGGCGCGAAAGGCGTCTCTGGCCGTCGAGCAAATATCTATTGCTCTGCATTATTTCTTTACTATTAAAATAGACAGTACAGAATGCAACACTTTCCATATCCCGTTCTGTTTCTGCTTTAGGTCGGAGTTTTCAGCTGTTCACCTTTAATGCATACCGAATTAGTAAATAGGACCTGGGTAGACCTCAGCTAGGTCACGGTCCTTTAGGAGTTTAAGTGGATCCATCCCCCTTTATTTTCATCCCGCCGCCCACTCAAATCTGAAACCGATGCCAAGCAATAGCTACGTTACCCCGCACGGTTATAAATTGCGTCATGTGTTTCCGGCTGAGTATTATAAGCATAAAGAGTAATAGGCTTCTAGAGAGAAGTTCAACTCTCTCCCAAAACACTATAGGGGTTAACTCCCTCTAGTAGCGTAATATATAAGATTATAGTCTACTAAGTACCACCGGTAGACTAATCATAATCTAGGGAATGTTCCAATTAGGGTTATTCTTCTGCTGGGGACATGTCTCATATCATAACTAATACTGTTGGAATGTACATGTCACGTGTACCACGTGACTATATCCGATGCCTAAGCAGCGACGAGGCCTTCACCATCCTTCACCTCATCGCCGCAGCCTTAGCTAGAACCTCTTCTACACCTAGAAATGCAACCACGTAACCACTGAGATGAGTACGTGATCTAGGCCGACCCAGTGCACTATGTAATACCAGCAAGTTCGGTAGTCACATGTATAAAATTGTCAAGCAGTAGATTATCTGCTCTCCATTTGGTATCCAACTATCCGTCTACCTATGTACTAATCATGCTCAGACCACACCACCCAAAGGAAACACCATACCATCGCAAACGCCTCCTCAGAAGTGCCACCATTCAGAATCCCCAACGCTATCAATCGTACAGCAGAGCAGCGATGCAGCGGTAGCACCGCTAAACCAATATATGCAATCCAGGAGTCGGAGTTCATCCTCGAATCTCAATCAGATTCCCGCTTGATATAACCATCGCTAGATAAGTTGAAATATTTCGCATCTTCTTCATCTTCGTCATGCTCGTGCTCATCATGGTGTTCCAGCTTCATACCACCGTCGCCAGAAAATGTGAAATCTTTCATATCTTCTTCGCCCTCCTAGTGCTCGTGCTCGTGCTCGTGCTCGTCGTGGTGTTCCAGCTTCATATCAACGTCGCTAGAGAACTTGAAATCTTTCACATCTTCTTCACCTTCCTCGTCCTCGTCCTCGTCATGGTCATGATCATAGTCCTCGATAGCAATTTCTGTGGAGTTTGTGGTTTTGGCACGCCGAGTCGGTCGAGGTGGTGTCTCGCGATCAAAAGCACCCACCGCGTCCTCGTCCTCGTCCTCGTCCTCGTCGTGCATATCACTCCAATCCTCTTCATCGTCAGTCTCATGTTTGCGTTTCTTTCCCGAAGAGCCGGGAGGTCTATCTGTCTTCTTGGTGTCAGCTGGAGTGGATGGCGGTGTATCTGTATCCGTTGCCTCAACTGGACTATTCTTGTGCTTCCTCTTAAAGTTATTCCAGCGTAGACGCGCGGCGCCGAGGGTAGAAACTCCAAGCTCAGCGCGCAGGGCCACGTAGTCCACCGTGCCGGCTGTGACCTGCTTGGATATGGAAACACACATTGTCTGTTCGGCGCGTGTAAGAGGGATTGTTCCTCCATTTTCTATCTTCGTCCTGAAGCAAGACCAGGCGTTAAGCGCGGCGGCCCTGGTTTGGAGCTCAAGGTCGGTGCGGATCATCTCCAAGTCGACTTCATGCAGGTCTTGCTTGATGACTGCGATACACAGGCGCTGTTCGCCGGGGATCTCAACAGGACCGCGGTTCCTATTTGGGTCTTGCTTGACTGCGGGACCACCCACTGCGAGAACTCCGCGCTTCCTGAGTTTGGCAATGAACTCTTCCCATCTCAACTGCGCCTCCCTCTCAGAATTAAGGCCCATCTCTACGCGCAAGGCTACGTAATCCACCCTGTCGACTTCGATCTGCTTGAGGACGGCAAGACACATTTCCTGGTCGAGGGGCGTGAGAATGACCGGTACTCCCTCGAATTGGGCCTTTGCCGACCTTACTTTGATTTGACGCCATCGACCGTACACGGTGGTTAGGCTAACGTGTTCGAGTTCGTTCCAGATAATACGAAAGTCGATTTGGTGGTAACCGATTAGCATAATCTTGAAGACTGCAACACACAGGGCTTGTTCACCGGGAATATGAATTGGACCACGGGGTATGAAAGCTCCTACGCCCGCACCCTTAATCTTGCTAAGATTCGCGGTCAAAGTCTCCCATCTTGTCCGCGCCGCGGCCTTAGAAGGAAGGCAAAGATCAGCTTGAAGGATATCGTAGTTTACCATGTCGCCTTCGACCTGCCTAAGGATGGCAATACATATTGCCCGGTTGCGGGGGGTGAAAGAGATCGCTGCTCCCTTGTCATCTGCCCACTTCTTCTTAAACGAAGTCCATCGGGTCCGCGCGGCCTGCTTACTTATCTTGAGTTCGGTGCCGATGATGTTGTAGTCGAGTTGGCCGTATCTAATCTGCTTGAAGACTGCGATACACGTATCCTGGTCGGCGGGCGTGAAGTGGAAGTTGACGGATTGACTCATGTTGGCGGTTTTGATTTTGATTTTTTGGAGAGCGTGTAGATATGCTTTGAAATATAGACTGCTGCAATGCTCGGACTATGGAGTAGGGTTGAAGACTGGGGGGATCGAGCAGTCGAGGAAGTACTTTTCCACAGTTGAAGGTGTCTCGTGTGAATTGCTGCAATACATGACTAAGCACATGTTACTAACGGTTTGATGTGGTGTTGGTAAGATGAAGTGAATCAAAAGGTAGATAGTGTGAATCATAAGGTAAGGCAGAAGTATACATGCAGAGACAGATAAAGGTAAGACGAGTATATGCCGCCGCATTATATTCACCTTCAAAGTCCGCCTTTAAATTCATTTTCAAGCGAGCAAGACTCAGACGTCTTGGCGAAGAAGCAATATCACTACAAGCTACAAAGAAAATTCGATAATAGCGACTATGATGCTATGAAAAAGCTGCATATGCATCGCGCCAAAAGCATTCAACTTGATCAGGATCGGAGCCGGCAAGGAGCAGCAGCTTTTACAAAAGCGCTCAAGGGCATTTTAGGCAGGGGCGAAGAACGGCAGTACACAGGTTGCGCTTCGACTTTTTGAAACCGAAAAAAAAAGGAAGCATGACCAGGGTCGAAGGGAAGTGAATGACTGGCACGAACAAGGCGTTTAATCTTGGTGGCTGGTATAGACTGGAAACTCTTCCAACTATCTATCACACCTTAAGATATACCAACCACTTGCTACCCAACTTTCATATAGGCTACTTCCCTCGAGTCCTCAACTCAAAACCCACCTTCGCATCCATCACTCTTCAATCTCACCTACGGTACCGAAAACACTCCACCATGTCCCAAGCAATCACCTTCACAGAAGCCGACCAGGCTCTCATGGTCGCCATCATCAAGCAGCTGGGAGTCGGCAAGATCGATAGGAAGCAGCTCTAGCTTGACCTGGGCCTCTCGAACATCAAGACATCCGATGCGCGTCTGTCTCGATTCAAGGCTAAGCTCGCAAAAGCCAAAGGCGAAGGCGAAGGCGAAACCTCACTAGCTGCCCCAAAGACCAAAGGAGCATCGCCGGCCAAGAAACGCAAGGTCGAGGACACGGAAGAAGTCGATGATCGTTTCGAGGATGATAAGTCTATAGTGGCGGCGGTTAATACTCCGACACGCAAGGGTTCTGCGCGCATGGCTCGGGTTAGATCGGTCAAGGAAGAGCTGGATGAGGTGGACGATGAGTTTCAGGATTCGGACGATATCTAGGAGTAAGATCTGAAGCGGGGAATTGTTCCGGTGGACGTTGTGGAATCGTGCGGGTTTGTTTGGAAATATGAGAGGTCAAATTGTTTGCTTTTGAAGCCATGGGGCGTTTGCAGGGGCTAGGCACTTGCGGGAGATAAGAATTTGATTGGAGTTCTCACGTTTCGTGAATTTCGTGAACTCCAAGCGCTAGGTTCAAGATCTTTGAAAGATATTTGGGCGAATTAAAGAATTTGAAAGAGGATTCGAGCTCTCATATAATGTTTGAAACCATGATTCCAATGCACGAAGATTCAGTCAAAAAGGAGCAAGAACTGAGCAGCTAGTTCCCTAGCAAGTTCCAGAGCTACGTAGCTTCTGAACCTACCTGTGAACTGTAGATAAGCAGACCGAAAAAGAAAAAAAACGTGTGCGGAAGTCATTCACCAGTATAAGATAGAGTATTATGCCTCTGCACCAAGTTCTTCTGTCTTCTCAACCCAACGGACCTCAAAGTCACACACAAACACTCAACTGCGCACTTATACGCATACCGCAAGTATTTGGTGCTCCCTCACACATCACTCATTCCTAACAATAATGGCCTCGAAGAACGAGAAACTCTGCATGGC
The DNA here is from genome assembly GCA_007825325.1 of Lachnellula cervina. NCBI lineage: Eukaryota > Fungi > Ascomycota > Leotiomycetes > Helotiales > Lachnaceae > Lachnellula > Lachnellula cervina. The sequence goes on along the minus strand of QGMG01000436.1, from coordinate 7,629 downwards.
CGTGATCAAGAACTCGACCATCACAAACATCAACTGGGAAGGCGTCGCAAAAGACTTGGGCAAGGGTACCTCCAAAGCCGCAAATTGCCAATGGTACCGTTTCACCAAGGCCTTTGCCGTCAACGGCTCCCCGAAAACAACCAAGACCAACGGAAGCAAGAAACGGGGGATTGAGGAGGTCGGTGACGGCGAGGAGCTTGAGGGGGATGTCGTTCGTAAACAGCCTCAACTTGCAAAGAAGGAGAAGGTGAAGGGGAGGGGTAGGGGCAGGAAGGTCAAGATGGAAACACCCGAGTCGGACGAGGAAGACGAGTTTTATGGGGATGAATCTGAGGAGGAAGTGGTGGTGGAGGCAGGCGAGGTGGGCGAAGACGAAGATGATGCTGATGCTGATGCTGATGATGCGTGAAGATTAACTCGCTGGACGTGCAGCGATTGTCGAGATTCGAGAATGAGGGAGGTTCTATGAAAGAGGCACTTAAGACGCTGGTGGGGATATGGTGGCTGGTGTATGAAGTATCAAATCATCTGAATTCATTCATTTAGGTCGAAGCAAAGAGTTCCAGTGATGGTTTTCACAGATGCTATAAGGGAAGGGGGGTTCTGCCCCTATTCCTCGCTTAACGGAGTAATAGTGCTAAACTTTCGGTGGGTGGCCTCCAGGATCCCGAGCCCGAGATCTCCACAACGGAAATTTCCAGTTTCTCACACTAACATCAAACAAATGGCAAGTTAGAAAATGTACAATTAGACTGTGAACCTGGCTACTAGTCATAATACTTCTGATGCACTCCAGCAATTATCTCAGTCTCTCTCGTCTTCGCAAGGCCGGCCCGAAATCGATGGTCCTTTGCGATCCTCGCTCTAGCCCACTCTTCAGCCGTAACACTAGCAAGTCCCCCATCGGTCTCCTTCTGCAAGCCCAACCTCTCAAGCAACGGACTTTTCACTGGCTCCAGCTTGATCGCCGCCTCTGGCCTTGCAAAATAAATCAAGCTCAGTCTTGCTTTCTCAGCCTGGTCTTGCGGCGGTCGGATGACACGATGCACCGTCGATTTGAGATATCCGCCGCTGAGGAACTCAAGTGCGTCGGCGACGTTGACGATTATGGAGTCTTCCCTGGAGCGCACGTATCGCCATCCTTCTTTAGTCTGAACTTGCAAACCAGCGACTGGTTGGTGGAAGAGAAAGGTGAGGGTGTTGTAATCTGTGTGTCCGATTGCCCAGATATCCTTAGGATCGGGGTGGTATTTCATATACCTGAGGTACTCCAAACCTTTAGCATCGTATCGGTGCCGGTCGACGAAGTAGTCTTCGTCAATCTCTAAAGCAAAAGCGAAGATTTTGAGCAGTGGAAGAAGGATCTTGTTGTGGATGTGCTATTGTCTGTTAACTAATCATGAATAACGAGGACACATCATGCTGCTAGGTTACGAACGAGGGAAAAGTCTCTGATCTCTTCGTAATGATCTAGGATGATTTCAGGATGAGGACGTTCGTGCTCGGGCGTGAATTTGGGAATGTTGTATCTTTCGTCATTGTCTTTCCCCGCAAGTTCTCCCGTAGCCTTTGCTTTATACCCGCGGAAGTCACCCGCTGCTGTGTTGGCAAGGTACTTGGTCTTCTCTTCTAACGGGAGCTCAAAGAATTCATTTGCAAGCGCATATTGGCGTCTAATTTGCTCGTCTGAGAGGCCATGTCCGGTGACATAGAAGAAGCCTGGGGTTTGTGAGCTCTTACCTAGCGGTAGGACATGCAAGTGGAGATTCTACCATTCTTGTCGATGAAATTTAGAACCTGAGTGGCTAGAGCTTCCTTGCCACCGGGTTGTTCAAGTTTTGAGATATCTAAAGCTTCGAGATCAGCCCATTCAACTGTTTTGCTAATCAGCATCAAGTTTCAAGAAAGTCAGCGGATCGATTCAAATTTCTCACGTTTCTCGGTGGTTTGCTTGGGATATTCATAAGATGGAAGTTCTTTCGACGACGTAGTCTTAGCCATTGTGTCTATCTTGATGGGGCTCTGCAAATTGACAGTGCACTTGAAATGATCGTATCTGGACTTTTGAGGAGGTGGAAAATGTAGGTTTTGATAATGGGACAAACATGACCTGTACCCGTACTTGGCTAACTGATCACCCCGCATTGATCAACTCATATTCCACATAGAATCCCATATGCAACTTGACTGAAAGTGGGATGCGGAAATCGATTTGATTGGTTGTTTGAGCACGTCTTATAACTTCCAAATCACCTCATCAGGATTCAAACGATAAGTATCCCAATATCAAGGGCTCTATTGGATTTCTATACGATTTCTATTCTTTACCTCGTTCTAGTGTTATATCAGCGGAGAAGACTCCATTAGAAGCTCTAGTCTAAGTCATTGGCCACGTGACATACATATATTTATCATGTAAATGCTAGTCAACCACCGACCATCCATACATATGCTTCGTCACTGTTCTCCACTCTCTACCCATGCAATCAATATGTTATCATTATTGCTTGCAGGAGCGTGCTTGAAAGGCTGTCGTTTAAGAGGTCTCTAGGATGCAGATCAAGTACATCTAAGAACCCAGCAGCGGTACCTCACACTCCACCCTCAGGAAATCGATACTTTCTGCTGAAATGTCTCATAGTATTCAGAAGAATGGCATCCAAGCTGAGGCTACAACGCCTCCTGACTCCAGCTCGCTATCTCCATCATCTAAGAAGACGTCTCTTCGGCTTCGAATTCGAGAGATAGTATGGGACAGCTTGGACCGATCACCAGAGGAGCGGAAACTAATCTTCAAACTTGACATCTTCATACTGTGCGAAGTCTCTTTTCTCTTTCTTGGGTTTCACTAACAGCATAACAGGACATGGGCAGGCTTCACCTACTTTTCCAAGAATCTCAACTCCAATAATGTCTCAAATGCCTACGTATCCGGCATGAAAGAGGACCTCCATGTCGTAGGGAATGAATACCAAACCTTCACTACAATGTGGACAATTGGCTACGTTCTAAGCCAAATCCCTTCTCAAATAATCATCACCCGGATTCGGCCCTCAATCTGGTGTCCAACATGGGAGTTGATCTGGGTTCTTGTCACATTTTCAACTGCTGCTGTAAAAACACCTCATCAACTTTACGTCTGCCGGTTCTTCGTGGGATTTGCAGAAGGGACATTCTATCCTGCAGTTCATACGATTCTAGGAGGGTGGTATACGAAAAGAGAGCTGGCCAAACGGGCTTCTATCTTCTTCGCTTCTGCGTTTATAGGGTCGATGTTCAGTGGGTACTTACAGGCTGCGCTATACAAGGGCATGAATGGAACGGGTGGTTTAGAGGGCTGGAGATGGTTGTTCATCTTTGACGGAGTCATCACTTTTCCCATGGCATTGTGGGGTATGTTTCCATAATCGAAGGGAAAATCCGAATACTAATTCCTGCTTAGCATATTATGCCCTTCCAGACCTTCCAAGCAACAGTCGAGTACATTGGTTGACCCAAGAAGAGAAACAATTAGCTCGGCAAAGAATGATAGACGCAGGGAAAGGACAAGACGAACCTTTCACCTGGGTTGGGATTAGGAGAGTTCTTGGGAAATGGCATTTCTGGGTCTACACAGCATACTACACGTGAGTCAGGTCCTCATTCGGCGGTCCAACTATACTAATCCCTGTAGGTTCTTCATCTGCAGCGAAAATATCGGAGGGTACATGAACCTATGGCTCAAGTCTCTCAAACACTACTCGGTCCCTCAAGTCAACACCTACCCTACGGTGATAAACGCCATCACAATCGTCTCAACCCTCGGCTACGGCTGGACCTCAGACGCCCTCCAACTCCGCAGTCCCATTGTCTACTTCTCACTCACCGTCTGCCTCTTCGCGGCCCTCAACCTCGCGATCTGGGACGGCGTCCCCTTCGGCTTGAAGTGGGCTTCCTTCTACCTAACGGGATTTGCCCAGGGCTCCGGTCCCATCTTCCTCACCATGGTGAACGAGATGTGCGCGGGCGATACGCTGGAGCGGAAGTTCATTCTCGGCACGACGAATTCCGTGGCTTATGCTTTTAATGCGTGGATCCCGCTCCTGACGTATAACACGACCAAGGCGCCGAGGTTCTTGCTCGGGAATTCGGTCACGGTGGCGATGATTGTATGTGCGGCTGCAACGCTGACGGTTGCGGTGGTGTTGCAGAGGAGAGATGCGTAAGTTTTGCTTGTGGATACGCTGGAGTTATACTGATGTTTAGTGTAGTAGGAATGAGAACGGCCCTGAGAGTACGGGAGGCGAGGATGAGCTAGTAGAAGCATGGACACCGAAGACCCAGGTATGAGTAGGGCGAGGGATTGATGCTAGACAGCATTCCCACCCCGCGGGCGGCGAGTTCAATTGGATTGAAATAAACTTATAGATTTTTGCATACCCTCATAGAATTACCCTACTTGCGAGTTCAAAGACTTGGCAGCCTGATATGTCCTCGCTATGCAACTTATGGTGTTTTGGAGGCATGGGTTTCCTCTCGCTTAAACAAGTAACAACCCCCTTAACTTTCAATTCACACCGCCCACCGCCAACCATAGTCCCTTCAACCCACGATTCACCGCTGGCCATCACCTATCTAGGCAAATATGCCCAAATCTTTTGTTGCACATCGCATCAGACTGGTCGTTGAAATAAGGTTTCGGTAAAAGCTCAAAAGTTCAGATGAAGATATAACTCCCCAGTTTAACCGCGTGTTTATTGCCAAAGATGGAAAGGTCGCAGCATATACGCTAAGGATTGATATCAAACTCTAATTGCAGTTGCAATGCAGAGGTAGGAAACCCAACAGCGCTAAGGAATGGTACGCATAGAAAGCAAGAAGTGATATCAGGCTTGACAAATATGCAGCAACGTTAGATACGAAAGAAACCACATGAAGCTCTGCACTCGTGTCTACGCAATTTATTCGTCGCGCGATATGATATAATATAGGTACCCTCCGATTCATCAACCTATCTGACTATACTGTAAATAGGTACACGACTCAATGTCCACCCCCAACATAATCCACAACCCGCCTCCCCATCCCCATCTCCATGCCCATCCTCGCACACACCACGACCAGGGCCCCCAGCACCACAGCCGCCAAGAACAGCGCCGCGACCTCGAGCGCCATGCGCATGCGCTTTCGCCGCCTGCTCCGGCTTTCCTGCGTGCCCCAGTCTTGCGCTAAGAGGCCTTCGTCGGGGTCTTCGCTTTGTTCGGGGATGGAGGTGAGGGAGAAGGGGAACGGTCGGTACCATGTGCCGGAGGAGGAGGTTGATGTGGATGTGCGGGGTGAGATGGAGGGGAGGAGGCGTGGAAGGGGGAGGGGAGGTCGAGGTACTCGGAGTCGAAGGTGGTGTCCAATAGGCGGGATTGGAGTTTGGAGGAGTGGAAAGGCATTTTTGGGATTTGTGAGGTGTTTGGTGAGAAGCTGTAGAATGTTTGGAGGACTCACGCGTGGGGTTTTGGTATTGAAGAGATTCAATCTTGTGGTTGACCCAGGACATGAATGAGGTTGGGTGCGAGAGCCCTTTGTTTGACCAGAATCATTTTGGCATCAATCGAAACAGCGAATCTGGAACAAAGAATTGGTCGTTTTAAGGCATCATTATTCTCTACTGTCTGCATTTGGCAGCGACAGGTGAGACATGTCCTTTTTTAAGAAACGCATGCCGCCGAAGCACACTTACGTCGTCAACATCAGCTCCTCGCCCATTCTTCTCGCTTCGCCTCCAAGAATTCCCCTTTCTCTATCCAACGTGTTTCCAACCATTTTGTCAATCCCGCATCATCTTCTGGGAGTTCATCCAACGGTATCCTCTTTACGTCCACATGGAACTTGTATCCCCTCTTTCCACTCAAGTCTCCACAACAGATAGATTCCCATATTGTTGGCGCCTGTAGGAATCTGTGTTGGTGCTCGTAAGCGATTGTCATATCGTAAACGGCCTTCATATGCTTTGCTTTTCTTAGATGCTGTACTGTTGTGACAAAGCCCTTCGTCCTTGGGTAGAGTAAATGTTTGGGAATCGGTCGACCATTCTTCTTGCACCACACCTTTGCTTCCTCGTATTTCTTCGGCGTGAATCGCGTGCCCTCTGTGAAACTTATGAGCCCTGTAGTATAATAATCAGTACTTGTACATCTCTGCAGGAGGTCTTGCACTCACATGTAGGCCATTTCCTGACTACCACGCCCGCAAATACCCGGTCTAGCTCCGCCTTGTCCTTCAACCAATTCCTGCTGACCATCGGCATGCCCATGCCCCATATTCCCCAGCCCAGCAGTGGAACCCATCGGAGCTCTATCTTGGCGAACCACCGACACCTTCCCAGCATGCCCGCACGAACAGCCAAGGCTTGGATCATGTAAAAGTCGGTCCAGCTCACATGGTTTGCAATAACGATTGCAGACTCACCCTCTGGCAGCACATCACCAGAGATAGAGATCTCGCCGCCGTTGAAGATCTCAAATATGCATTGGATCCAGTTCCAGCATGTGAAGGCGACGAAGGACGAGGCGTTGTAGACGAAGTTGGGGAAGAAGTAGCTGACGGGGAGGAGGGCTGAGATGATCAGGTCCATGAGAATCAGCTCGAGAGTCCATGGTGCGATAATTAATATACCACGCAAGTTGGTAAAGACGTCGGCGATAGCCATGGGAGTATTTTGGTGAGGGAGGGGGAGGGGTAGACAGACAGGGAAGAAACAGGGACTGGTACAGTAACGAACGGCCAGGAGAAGACCAGACCCTCGAAAATACAAATTTCTGCCCCACTACCTCCCACCCCAGCTGCCAGTCCAGGCCCCAGGCCCCAGGCCCAGCCCCACGGGACTCATTATTCCCGGCGGCGTGTGCCTGACCGAATACCGTACCGTAACCGTAGCACAGAGTAACGTAACTGGACTGGCAACAGTGGCAAGAGTGAAGAAACGCTAGCAGGTTAGTGTAAAATCTGTATTTCCAAAGTACAAAATACAGCTTCTAAGTTATTAAGATTCTAAGAAAGCCATCCTAGTTTGCCTAAATGAGCAATGATTAATTGCAGGCAAAGCTTTATGCTAGCTCCTATCCTGGGAGACTTCTGTGAGGCTAGTTAAAATGCTAGCGTTCCTTCACTCTCACTAAGGTATGTCGGCACTTCGGGGACTGACGCACCAGTTCGGTCGAAGCCGCAGCTGCAGTCACGAAGAAATGATAATCGTGCTGATGCGCTTAATCATGGGTATTGGTATTTTGTGAAGCATGATCATAGGAGGTAATATGAGCTTTTTAGATGCGTAAAGTCTTGGATCATGATCATATAAATTAGACGTCGGAGACCACCAGGACTACCCAGGTAACACTGACCTCGCCGTCCTCGGGCGGCTTTTAAAGTACCTGCAGTACCTTATATAAGTACCTAGGTATGTATGTACCTACGGTGGTATGTTGGTATGTAACCTTCTATATTGTCTTAAACACAGTAAGATCATGGCTAGAATATCCATTTAGTCTATCATAAACCTCGGAAAGTTACCTTGCCTTACGTAGTAATATTATGAGATAATTTTCAACTCAGCTCAGCTCACATGCATAATTAGCTTCACCTGTAGAGTATTGCGGG